>MU182261.1:188613-230649 GCA_016904865.1 Pissodes strobi
CTTTCGGCTAGTTTCATTTAGTCTCAACTTATTTTAGTCATTTGAACCGGTGCCGATACGTTATAATCAATTTTATTAGATTTGGTTAGTTTGGGTTAGTCGTCGAATCAACTTTGGGTTAGTTTCACAGGGCCAAAATATATTTAATATTTTCAAAGCATTCCATTATCGTTATATATATGTACTTATATCGAAGAAATAGCAAGCAAAATCCTATTCTTTCTGAAAAAAATCTGACACCTAGACGATTTTTCCGGTCTTGTCGCCTCCTTCACCTAATCTATTCCCTGATCCGGCTATAGATTTTACCTATTTGCCTTTGTATTTTACTTTGCTTCGTATATATTTCCACCAAAGTCCAAATAAAATATTAAAATACAAATAAAATTAAGGATTTTCACAAATCCGACTCTGTTCTGAACACTCTGCCTTCACACGAACGACTGATTAAACTAACACGCTCCACATGCTGCCAACAATCTGCGTATTTTCGGCGGCAGGCTGAAAATATTTGGGGGAGTGGAGCTACTAGTTTATGTAAACTTTGGCGTTACTATCTTATATATTCTTTGCTAAAGTTAATGCAGAACTCTATAGTTACCTGGAGTATTAATCGATAAATAAAAGGAGTTCTACATGGCGATCCTGCCATTCGCAACGCGTGTCGTGAGTTTTTGAGTGTTATGTGCCTCGGTGAATCCTGTGTATAATGGGTATATCCAGCTCTAAGCAAGCGGAGGTCACCGATACAGGGTGGTCAACTCCAACTTCATGTTAGAACAGGAAGAAATCAGGATGCCGATGGACATGAGGGTAGCGTACATCGCCACCCAACGCTTTGGTGGCAGCAGCTATGGCAGTTTTATTCCTAAAACTGAGAGCCGCTTACCGGAAGGGAGTAAAGCGGCAAATATCAAGAAGTATGGTCGTTAGGGTGCAGGCAGCCGAAGTTTAGCAGCACATAGGAGAGCAGTTGCGGATGAGTAAGACATTTTTTGTAAAATTGAAGTGATCGCGTGACTATTGAACAGTGAACTATTTTATTTTACGATTTTACATTTTATTATTCAGCATATTATTTTTTTTTATTGCTATTTATTATTAGCATTGTCCTTACCATATTCTTAATATAATCTCTATTTATTACCAATGTATTATTACCATAATTATCTCTGATACCGATTATTATTACGATTTATTTTTACACCATATGACATCTATACCGTTATGCTATGACTATTTATTGAGGGATCCATACGACTGAAACACTACGTATACATTTTATTGATTTTATTTTACGTTTGCTCAATTTTGCACAGTATTTTACCTATTTAATTATTTTACGTCATAAGTCACCGTATCCCCGCAATACTAGTAATCGAGAAATCTATTTTTATGAATGATATAAAGTGGAAAGAGACCTTGTCGGGAATACAGGACATAAAAATTGCTATTATCAACGAATCGAAAAGAATTCTTAAAAAATAGACTCCAAAGGCGGAAAACATTAAAAAAGAAATTCGTGATAATTTACTGAACTTATACAATAAATTTATCAAAGTCGTTCGTTCAGTTTACACAACTCTACCAAATACTTATCGTTAAGAAACTTTTTACTTCAATAAAGGACAAAGTAATAAGAGCGTATCAAGTGTTGAAAGCCCTATATAAGATTCCTACCTCGTGTATTGAATATATTGACCCTGAAGTATTAGAAGAAGACATAGAAGAAGCCGAGTCAGAAGAAGATACGCAAACAGATTGCAAAATGGCTATGACAAACGCTGAATTTTTCAATTTAGCAAGCAAAATTTTCCCAACAGAGTTCGATGGCTCACCCGATAAATTACAGACCGTGATTAACGCCCTTACACTACTACAAGTTAATTCAGAAAACCACGAAGCCAATGCAGTAGCCTACATAAAGACAAGATTAATTGGGAAAGCCAGAGACTTAGTAGAAGCAAGTGACACCCTAGCCTCAATAATAGACAAACTTAAAGCAGGAATTAGGGTAGAAAGCTCACAAATGACCAATGCAAAACTGTTTGGCCTCAAACAAAGCAACAAAGATAAATCCAGGTTTGCTACAGAGATCGAAGACCTGGCACAAAGGCTAAAGAGAGCATACATCCACGAAGGAGTCCCAGTACCAGTAGCCGAAACCTACGCTACAAACGCAACAGTTAAGCCCCCTAATAACGAATTCAACCTCAGAAAAGGCTAAATTGGTCATGGAAGCCTGAACATTCAACAACTGTCAAGAGGCATTGTCTAAGTTCTTAAATATAAACGACGAGACACCAGCAAACTCAGTATTATACACAAGGCCATTTTACCCAATCAAATGGCATGGCACATTTAGAAGAGGCAATAGAGGTAATTATCGAGGTAATTATCTCCCAAGTAATGCATAGTACGACAGACAAGACAATAATTGGAGAAAACAACAGAGTCAAAACAACAGAAATGGTCATACTTACAGAGGCAGAGCCAATCATTATGCGTATAGAGCCAGGGGAAACCAGCAGTATATGCCTAGAGGAAACGGCGGATACGCAAGGCAGCGGGCAATAGAAGACAACTCGGAAAACTCCGAGGACCCTCAGCTAGGTCCAGCAAGGGGGTCGTAAATATCTTGAATTTGGACCTCACACTTTCGAACTTTGTATCTATTAACTAAGAAATGACCGGAAATGGCACGGTTGTACTTCTTATAGACACCGCCGCTGATATATCACAATTCAAAAGAAAGAAAATAAACCCACTGCAGGTAATAAACAAAACCGAAGTCTGCAAAATAAAAGGAGTCACAGATGGTACGACAGCATCAATAGGTACTACAAAAACAAAACTCTACTACAGAGAATATCAAGTAAGCCACAAATTTCACGTAGTCAACGACAATTTTCCTATTCCCGCAGATGGATTCCTATGTAGAGATTTCATAGCAAAAAATCAATGTCACCTAGATTATGCCAATTGGATGATGGCCGTAAAAATTGGAAATCGGTTTGTAAATTTACCCATCCACTCAGGCCCATCAGAAGACATCCTCACAATTCCTCCAAGATGTGAAATAATTAGAACAGTAAAAAACCTGAAACGCCTAAAAGGAAGTTCAGTAGTTTTAATCAAAGAAATATCCCCAGGTGTTTTTATAGCATCCTCAATCGTTTCTGAAGAAAGTCCTTTTGTGAGAATTTTAAACACAACGCTGGAAAGTGTCACAATAATAAAACGAAGATATAGAAACAGAAAGTTTAGAAAACTATCAGATTTACAACATAGATACTACAATAGAAAATAGAGAATCAGTTTTACAACGAGAACTAAACAAACAGATACCAGACTTAGCAAAAACTGAAACAATTGCTCTATGTAAAGAATTTTCCGACATTTTTGCTCTAAGTACAGACAAATTAACAATAAATAACTTCTATGAACAAACATTAAAATTGACAGACCAAAATCCTGTGTACGTCAATAACTATAGAATACCGCATGCTCAAAAAGACGAAATAAACAATCAAGTGCAAAAAATGCTAGAAGACAAAATTATTGAACCATCAACAACTGAATACAACAGCCCGATATTACTCGTTCCAAAGAAATTATCAAATGGCAAAAAAGCGTGGAGACTTTGCGTAGATTTTAGGGTTATAAATCATAATAAACTAGTGACCGATAAATTTCCTTTACCTAGAATAGATGACATGTTAGATCAACTAGGAAGAGCCAAATTTTTTTCAACCCTAGATCTGAAAGCAGCTTTTCATCAGATTCCGCTGGAAGAAAAATCGAGAGATGTCACTACTTTCAGCACGGATACAGGGATTTTCAGATTCACCGGACTACCATTCGGTTTAAAAGTTAGCCCTAATAGCTTTGAGAGTATGATGAACATAGCATTCGCAGGCATTACACCCGAAAAAGCTTTTCTGTACATGGACGACATCATAGTAATAGCACAGCTTATTCAATAACCAGCTACTCATCTCTATCGAAATCGGAAAGTTGGAGTGTCGGACACTGCGCATCCTGGCAGTGCCCTGAGCGGTTCAGTTTCACGGTCTCGTGATTTTTCAGGCAATGTAATGATACGAAGCGAACTGAATCTAAAATGAATATTCCCTTCAAAATCCACGACAAATTCGTCCGAAGCTACGGCTATTGCCCTAAAAAGACCGGAAATTTCGGATTTTTATACAATTTTGCCACTTAAAATCGTTTTCAAACAGATTTTAGACGATAAAACATCGTATTTTAAATTAAACGAACTGTCAAAAGTATTATTCAGATGCCCAAACGTTTAAAAAATACTAACTCATGGCCCTCTTCTAAAATTTTCACTTGACTTTCCCAAATCAAAGGATGCCGCCGCAAGATGAGTAGCTGGTTATTGAATAAGCTGTGGTAATAGGTTGTTCGAAAAACCACCACCTTAAAAATCTAAAAAGCGTTTGAGACATGCAGGAAACACAACTTAAAATTAAAACCAGAAAAATGTATATTCTTTCAAACGAAGTAACATATTTAGGATACAAAATTACCAGCGCAGGCATTCTACCAGACGACTATAGTATACAAATATATACGATATAGTATACAAATATCCAACCCCGAAGAATGCCGACGAAGCAAAACGTTTTATTGCATTTTGTAACTACTATCGTAGATTCATCCCCGACTTTGCACGCATTGCAAGGCCGTTAAATGTGCTTACCAAGAAAAATGTTCACTTTAACTGGTCACAGGAGTGCCAAAATGCATTTAACACTTTAAAAGCCGCTCTAATAGACCCAAAAATCCTACAATATCCCGATTTTAGAAAATAATTTATTTTGGCTACGGATGCATCAAAAGAGGCATGTGGGGCAGTTCTATCGCAGAACTTCGAGGGAAAAGATCTACCCATTGCATACGCCTCTAGAGCATTTACGAAAGGAGAAGCAAATAAGGCAACAATAGAGAAAGAACTAGCCGCTATACATTGGGCAATAAATCATTTTAGAGCTTATTTATACGGGAAGACATTCCTAGTCAAGTCCGACCACAAACCACTGGTTTACCTATTTGCAATGAAAAACCCATCGTCAAAATTGACCAGAATGAGACTCGATTTGGAAGAGTTCGACTTTAAAGTAAACTACATAAAAGGGAAAGACAATGTGGGAGCGGTCGCCTTGTCCAGAATCAGCGTGGATGAATTAAAAGAAATAGCCAATAAGTCCGTACAAGTATTAGCAATAACGAGAGCAATGTCAAGGAAAGATAATGAAGCAGGAACAAAAAATATTGAAAAAACCAAAAATTCATATTCCAGAACCTAAAATTCTAGAAACCCTAGATAATTTCAGTATAATTAAATTACCCATGGTAAAATTCGACAATAAGCCCAACTATCTAAGGATAGTCTTGAGGAGAAAAGGTTGATACAACGCCGAAAATTACGAAAATAAAATTATGATCACTAATGGCAATATGTCTCTAGCGACAATATTGTCTAAGCTCGAATCAATGGCTACCGATCATAATATTGATAAGGTTAAGCTAAAAACAGACGACCAAATATTTAAAATGTGCACAATAAATAAATTAAAGGAAATAGGGAATAAGGTGTTGAAGAATTTAAATATTATTTTAGACTTAATTAGACAACTTCACGATGATCCACTTATGGGAAGACACTGTGGACAGAAGAAACTACTCAAAAAATTGAGAATCAAGTATCGTTGGAAACGAATGTCAAGGGATGTAGTAAATTACGTAAGAAATTGTGCCAAATGTCAATTAAATAAAAAGAAAGTGACTCATGTGGAACCTATGATTATTACACCTACTCCACAGAGAGCCTTCGACATTGTATGCATTGATACAATTGGCCCGTTCCAGAAAACATTTAAAAACAATCAATACGCAGTTACGATCAAATGCGAATTAACAAAATATGTAAAAATAGTACCGGTACCAAATAAGGAAGCAAAGATAACTGCAAAAGCCATAATGGACGAACTCATACTCACATATGGACCAAATGAAAGAGATAAGAACAGATATGGATACAGAGTACAGGAATGAGGTATTGCACCAATTGACGAAATTATTAAACATAAATCACAAATTTTCAACGGCGTACCATAGTCAAAGCATTGGAGGATGTGAGCGAAATTACAAAGTCCTTAACGAATATGTACGCATGTATATTAATGAAGCAAAAACCGACTGGGATGAACTAATAAAATATTACAGTTTCTGTTATAACACTACGCCCAGTGCATATATACTCCATTTGAATTAGTTTTTGCACGGAAAGCGGAATTGCTCGAAAATTTGTTAGGAGAGAAAATTGACCCTGTATACGATGTGGACGCTTATTATCAGGAAGTTCGACACTTGATACAAGCAACAAACATTCGCCCTCAACAGTATATCTCAAAAGCTAAAGAGCTGCGTAAACTGACTTACGATAAAAAAAGTTAATCAATTACAGCTTAAACCAGGTGATCTAGTTGTAATAAACAACGAAAACCGAAGAAAATTTGATCCTTGGTACAAAGGTCCTTTCTCCATAACGAGTATTATAGAGGGAGTAAATTGCACAATAGGAGACGCAACGGATAAAAAACAAACTGTACATAAAAATCGAATTCAACCGTTTGCGAATCTGTAATCTCAATCTCCACACTTTATTTTTTTTGTAAAGAACACTTAAGCGAGTGACAAAACATTGGACAAGTGCAGTGCGTTAGAATAACATATAACACAATGTATATTTTGTATAACGTATGTGTAGGGTATACTTAATGTAATTTTCTTACTACTTTAATGTGTATATTCAAGAACTTTAAAAAAGTTGAATTTGGGCAATAACCGCCCATATTGACTAGAAATATTCATTATTATTGAAATTTTAAATATATAATGTTGTTATTTTACCAGCCGAAAAAAAAGCAAACGAGCAAACTGTAGTAACCGATAGTTACCGCCACATAATTTTTTTTTATCAAGATATAAACATTTTTAACATTTTATTATTAGTTCATTATTATTATGTAACCGCATAAAGTTGCATATGATGTTGTATAGTTTATCTTTTACATTTTAGAACGTGTACAAATTAGGTTTATTTGAATGTTCTCATTTTTGCCACAACAAAAATAAGGATCATTCCCAAAAGAGGGGAGGTGTAGTGTGTCAGGAAAACACTCGGTATTTCATAAATTAGATCGTGAAGGCAACCCGACTAGTTCGAGGTCTAGACGAAGGTTATTTACATTACCTATTTAGGTGGAATTCCCTCTGAGCGATAGCTGCGATGATCGTTCAGCGATCGTCGCTGCGACGATCGCGCTGAGACTGATACTGTTGTTCCTAGGCAGGGCGAACGTTGAGACGCAGTTAAGTGAGGTAACGCAGGGTGACTCACCGCAGATTTCTGCGATCAATAGACGTCTATGTATCAGCGAATGTTCAGACGCAACGTGAGGTGGCGCAGCTTTTCTACGCCGCGCCGTGAGCCTGCGAAAGTCTGCGATCTAAACACAAAACCGCCGTGAGGAAAAGCAATTGAAGCAATTTGTACTTTTCATCACAAAATGCTTTTTGAAGGACGAATTCTCCGTGAGTTTTTTTTAAGTGAAAACTTCTTTAAGCGCGTTTTGCGTTTTTTTTTGTGGGGGTTGAATGAGACCGAGCCGTCACGCTCGGATATAAAAGGTAAAGTCACGCGTCACGCTCGGAGGAGCAGCTTCTACTGGCATGTTCCCGTATAGGTAGAGGGCCGACATTTTCAGGGGATGTAGCCGGGTTAAAAAGAAGATCCTGGACGAAAACGGGAACCCGTACCCCATGAGGGGCCACCTTAGACCATACGGGGGGGACCGGGGCTATAATTTAAGAGGGGATTTTGTGGAAAAAACCGTTTTTCGCCAGTATCTCTGCAACGAAGGCTCGGATCGAAATTCTGGCAAACGATGACTCCGCTTGTTGAAGTTTTCACTTCTATCGTGTGGTCTTAAGCACACACAATTTTTTTTTTAAATACAGTTGCATACGCTATTTCTTCCTCAACAAAATCAGAATCGGATTCCGACAAATTCCACAAATATGTATTCATCATAGATAATAGTAGGCATCTACTCTGGGCATACAACTGCGTTTCATCTTTCGCACTATCAAAGGCAGGCAGTTCACTTCACCCAGGCAGTTCACTTCACCCTGCGTCACCGTACGTCACACTGCGTCTCAACGTTCGGCTGGCCTTATGGAATCACTTTGCTCCAAGCGACAGCCTCCGGCGATAATCGTCGGGGGCAGCGTGCGTCGCAAACTGCCTTCTCCGAGAGCAAAGAGTCGCTGCGACCAACGACTTTTCCTTAGTTTAAACTGAGGTCGATTCAATCTGAAACATTTCGGGAATTTTTTATCGTCAGGCTTCAAATGGGTTTGTATTAACTGAGTGAAAAAGCCCTCCTCCGGTCTAGAGATATACAGTATGTCCCCGGATGGGGTTAACCAGAGGACAAATGTACTAAAAATTGAAAGATACGAAAAAAGTTATTCTTGATACAAGTTTTTGCTTCCTCTAAAACTAAGAACTGCCCAAAAATAATACCGTATATTATACATTATACAGAGCCATCACAAATTAATACGTGTAATTTTCCAAGAGTAAACTACGTGATTTTATTTTTTTTAATAATGTTAATCAAAAAAGTTGATTGCAGATAAATTATTGAAATGCAGGAATAGTAATAACAAGTATACAGGGTGCTACAAATTCGTTTCTTTGTATGGGTATCTCAAAAGCCGTAAGAGATACGGGGTCAGTTAAATTGGGGCAAAGTTGCGCAATTTAAGGATGATTGACATGCCGTCAAATAACTTAGAAATGTTCGTCTACTTCCGGAGATATCCGTAAAAATCGAAAATCATCCATTTAATTTTTATTTTTTCCTGCCTTTGTTTGAAGAGATAAACTAAAATAAATGTCACACTATTATTGCCACTTTTTCTCCTCTACAAGCTGGCGGTATCAAATTTTAAATCCGACGTTTCGCTTTTGGACCCTCTTCATCAACTTAATTTTTTTAAATAAATAATACATTTTTAAAAAGCCTTTGGTCTCCTAAAACCAACGATGTATCGCACTTATCAATAAATCAACAAATCTAGATTTTTTCCATAAAAGATAATGTGTTAGACAGAGATGGCGGATCTTTTCTGACCCGATTTCACTTATGACAATATTTGTTACCACTATCGGACTAGTGTGATACATCGTTGGTTTTGGGAGACCAAAGGCTTTTAAAAAATTAGATAAAAATCCCAGGTCCGTATTTAAAAAAATTAAGTTGATGAAGGGGGCTCGAAAGCGAAACCTCGGGTTTAAAATTTGATACCGCCAGCTTGTAGAGGAGAAAAAGTGGCAATAATAATGTGACATTTATTTTACTTTATCTCTTCAAACAAAGGCAGGAAAAAATAAAAATAAAATAGATAATTTTTCAGTTTTTACGTATAGTCACACTACGCGATTATCATCAGCGATAGCCGCTCCGAGGGCATTGCATCTCGTAATATTATTGTTTAACTCCAACGAACGCGATACTCGACATGGGGCAACGTTAGGTCAACCTTGTTGAACTGGCATTGTTATTGTAACATTATATTCATAATACGAACCTACACCAATCCGGGATATATAGAGAGAATAAAAGACTGAGTGAAGCATTGATATGCGCACGTAGATTATAAGAATATACACCATGTAGCGTTACTATCTTATATAGTCTTTGCTAAAGTTAATACAGAACTCTATAGTTACCTGGAGTATTAATCGATAAATAAAAGGAGTTCTACAGCGCGGAGACAAGCTCATAGTGGTGTTGGCCTGCACAAAGCAGCCCACATAAGCCGCCCCAGAAGACCGTCCAGAATGAGGCACTACAGATGCGGTGAGGGGCTGCTGCCTTGAGGGCATCCGCCACTGACCTCCATGTCCAGAACGCAATCTTCCGCGGCAGCCCTAACGCAGCTACTCTTCAGAGCGCTATTCACCCATCCGGCTAGTGCTGGTTCTACTCCTCTGACTTAGAGTGCATCGTGGTCCTAATGCAAGCTTTTTCAAAGGCCCGTCCATATCAAAGAACAGCGTCAGGCTCACTTCTTTGTTGGAGCCTTTTAAACATTCTGCACCATCGCGTGGAGCGTAGTCTCTATTGAGCGCTTTGTTCGGCAGGCATGCTGATTCTTGTGAAACAGGGTGACCCTCTAGTCCCCCCTCCTTGAGGTACCTATCTACAATCTTTTCGCTTACTCATTCGCAGTTCTTTTTTAGAATCTCTTCTTACAGCTATATATTCTTCCTAAGCCTCCTCATGAAGCTCCCCATTTAGAGCCTTTCTCAGAGTCTGCCTTGCACTATCTGGGAGGTCGATCAACATTTAACTATTTAACTATGCGCGTGCGTGCCTCTCCGAGCGGAAGAAGTTATTTTTTATTAGTTCAAAAATATACAGTTTGGTATTTTAAATATATAGAGAGTCATAGACATTTCATCGGCTGTGTATTCTTAATCCATGCGGCAGGTTATACAATAAGTATTTGTAAATTATGCACTATTTAACGCTTTGTAAGTTTGACTTCCAAACATTTATAAACAACTAGTAATTGCAATCATACGCACATGCACATGCCTACAAAAACTGGAATATTTCCAATTTTTTGGCGTTCAAGTGTCTCTATAACTTGACTAAATACTAACTTATTACATTTAACCAGAGCTAAGCCATAATGACTATATTATTTGATTTAAATTAGGTTATGGCGTGCGAGACTAAACGTTTCTTCATAAACAGTCCGAAATAGCTGAAGAAATTGTCCATAAAATATCTAAGTTCTCTAATATGAAAATAGAGGCTTTTTAAGCCCCTTATTTTTACTACCTTAAACATTAAACGCTATGCAGAGCATGTGCAGTAGCTCAAACATAACCGATTACACTATTAACCGATAACGGGTTACCTTATTAGACGGAGGATAAACCTAACGCTAATAAGCGATAAAGTTAATACAGTGTTGCCCAATATAGACAACTTGTAAAGGTAATTATCCAATTGTTATTAAAATATGTACTAATTACATAAAAAAATGCATAGCTGGTGGTTGTAGTATACAATGTTTTCATTTTGTCGCTGCTTTTTGTTAATTATGTTGTAAAACAGATTTCAAAAATAATTATTGACAACGTTGAATGTTGAGGACTCAGGGCCGTAGCCAGAAATAATATTGTGGCGGATTTCATCCACCGACTCACAGGTGGCAGCACCAACCAATAAATCAGCCAACATCTCACCGCAGACTCACGATGCCTTCTCGCTTCAAATAATAGTTCCAAATATGAATAAGCCATACCCCGGCGTACAAGGCAGGGTCTACCGACGCCGTACTGACGAGTCCAATAGGTAGACCCGGGACGAAACGCAAAAACGGTGCAACACTGCGCTAAAATATTTAGGGTTGGCAGAATAAACTTTTGGACAGGCCCACATCACACACATAGTTTATTTTATTTCAAAAATATACATCATGGATAAACTATGTTAGTACTTATCAACGTTTCAATTTCTCATTTAGCATTTATGTTTAATAAAATTAACACGTAATAGATTAATTTACGTAAATAATACTTAGGATTAAGTAACTACTACTTTCTGTAACAACTCGACATACTCATTTATTTTTTGTGGTCTAAACTAAACAACGAAAACAAAATAAAACACAAAACATAACATAAAATATTCCTTATTAATATTCCTATTATAATAGTGCTTCCCTTATTTTAATTTAGAAATTAAATTTCTTTCTTTGACATACCATACAAATTAATAAATTAATACCCTATTGAACAACAGGAAAGCAGACTAATAATTAGAAAACGCAGGAATAGAGAATAGAGAGTAGTCGTTCTAAAATACATTGAGGGATGTTTGTGAGCCTGTGTTAAATTTTAAAATTTTAGTTTTCTATAAGCGTTTTTAGATTTACTTTTTTGTTAAAACTATGTCCACCGAAACACATTATATTTCTAGCGAGTATAAAATTGCGTGTTTATTTAATAACAAGTAAAAATATTTATGGGCAAAATGTATTTACTGTATTTCATATTGTAGACTTGGACCATTAAATCGAGTCCGCTATCCACATATCTATTACGAAGCTTATGATTAGTGATTACTAAGTATCGAATACTAAGTATCTGATATTCAAAGAGAAAGTATTAGTATCTACTCGATACTTGAAATAGTATCAATTGCACACCGCTACTGGATAACAGTGCTGCCAGATCTTAACGCATAGAAAACGCTAGATTTAGGATTGAAAACGGTAGCAATCATAATATGACGTCATAATTTTCTTTTTTGCGCACGCTAAAACGTGTCCACAGTTCACACTGAAGGAAGACTTTATTTCAGTAGGAATTATTATAAATTTGTCTGTTTAATATTTTACAAGAACAATAATTAGGAAACAATAAAATTTTTAAATAATTTTGTTATTTGGTTAAAGGAAAACACTAACACAATTTACAATATTAAGAGTTTATTGTAAAATAAAAATAGCACTTTAAATTATTGACGTTTTACATGTTATAATTTTCCCGAACGATGTTAATATTCTTATGGCAGATTTTGCAATAACCCTCAGTATCAGCTTTTTCAAGCGCTAGCCAGTTTTTAAATTCTGAATCTTATTCCCATTCTGTTTTAAATGTTTGAGCATATTTTCTTTTCTGCCTAACTGTAGGTAAGATCTGATGGGTCATCGGCTAAATAAGATTCATCAGAACTAATAATTGAAAACATACATTTCGATATTTAAAATGTTGATATTACGTATCAATTTACTCACCTTATAGTCCGGGAGCTAGCAACGTCGTGAAAACAAGAATTTCAGGTCGGCTGATTTTTTGATATGTTGTCCTCCTTCCTCTTTCGAGTAGACCCTGGGCTATCTGGCTGGCGGTAGCGGTTGCGTTTATTAGTGCGCATCCTACCTGTACAGGTAATAATCCAAGATTTTGAAATTCCTCGCTAGCTCTCGAAACGATTGGATCGTTTTGCTATATCGCGGAAATTTTTCTAATTTGTGGTGTTATACTAACATTTTCCTCTGTTTTTCATACAACCTTACCCCATTAATGTCTGGTAAGATAAATTTACTGTATTATAACATGGATTTTGATTCGGGGAGGTCCACCCCCCGCCCATTATATCAAACGTGGTATCTGATAATGTAAACAATGCTCAAGATATTTCAAACAAACAAAAAAAGGTATTTTGTTATAAAAACACGGATATTGGTCCTTTCATGGTATACGTGGTTAAAAAAACTGACGTGAATAATAAAAACGTTAGACTGAATAATTTTAAAATTGCTAAGGACATATATAATTTGCACCTGAGGGATGTAAAAAAAATTGATGTTAAAGGCAGAAATAGGTTGGGAGTCGAACTCTATAACTTTGAAGCTGCGAATAAATTTACAGAAAACGAAAAGCTAAAGAAATTAGATTATGATTTATTTATTCCATTCAATTACGCATCATGTAAGGGTATAGTTAGGGCAATTGAATCCTCTTTCACAGAGGAGGAAATTTTAAATTTCATTAAATCTCCTTTTAAAGTTACGGAAGCAAAAAGAATGAATAGGAAAATAATAGATGCCGATAATAAAATTGCCTATGTGCCCACGGGCACTGTTCTGCTAACATTTGAGGGCACAATCTTTCCAAGAGAGGTCAACTTGTACGGACTAATCTCACAAGTATCCTTATATATACCCCCTGTTACACAATGTTTCTCTTGTCTAAGATACGGACACACTAAAAAACAATGTAGAAGTAAATCAAAATGCTTCAACTGTGGTAATCAGCATGAAGAGGAAGAGGAGGGAAGTGAGATTTGTGTAATGCAATGTTATCACTGTGAAAGTAAAGCGCATAAATCGACAGACAAAAAATGCCCTGAATTCTTAAGGCAGAAAGCTATCAAATTCAGAATGGTGAGTGATAACATTAGTTATTTTGAGGCACAAGTAATGTGTGCAAGAAACTATGAAACTTCTAAGACAAATCTTAACATTATAGGTCAAAGTGCTAACTTACGCCCGTCTGACTTCCCTACCCTAGATTCTAGATATTTGGACAATAATGCGATAAATGTAAATCAGAGGAGTTCTATACTCAATAATCAAATAAACAAAACGAAAAGAAGCTTCACCCAATGATGAGTGAAGGCCCCAAAAAAAGAACTATTTACAGAAATTCACAAGGTTATGATGAAGAGGAACATAACAGACAACTTTTCTTTCCAAATTCAAGACCTTCAAAACAAAATATAGCACAAACTGACGATAAGAACGAAGACATATTACCCTACTTTATTCCCCAAGACAGAGACCACAAACACAACAAAGACAGCCTGATAGTGCCCTGGAAAGCTTTAAAAAACAGTTTGAATCTATAGAGGAGGATGTACTTGTACATCTTCTTACGCAAAGAGCCCCAAAGATGGGCCAACATGGTAGGGAAAAAATAAGTAACATTTTTCAGACGATTAACCACCTCGAAAAAACTAACAAATCATACGATGATCCCGCAGGGGAAACATGCGATACCGATTTTTTTCCCAATTTTAGTCCATCCTATAGTTAAATCAACAAATACATAAAAAAAATGCAGAACAGTGAATGTAAAATTAAAATTATTCAATGGAACATTAGAAGCATGAAAGCGAACAGATCAGAACTTATTAATTTGTGTTACTTGCACAACCCGGATGTTTTATGTCTTAATGAAACTTGGCTAAATAAAGATACGGATTATGTAGTGCTAAAATATTATGATATCATAAGACAGGATAGACATGACGGTTACGGAGGCGTAGCCACTTGCATTAAAAAAAATCTAATATTCAAGGAAATCGAAGTAAATAATAATTACCAAAACAATCAAATACAATATGTAATAGTCAAAATAGGCGACCTAAATATCATTAACATGTATTCTACTCATGATCAAATTGATTATGACTGAGTCATGAATATCATAAAACAATTATCAGGCAAAATAATTATTATGGGAGATCTAAATGCTCACCATCCTATGTGGGGATCGATAACGATCACCCTTAATGGTAGGTCAATTGTTGCATTGCTTGTCAATGAAAACTTTGTCCTCTTGAATGACGAAACCCCAACTAGATTACAAAATCCAAACTTAAACCCTAGTATGGTAGATATGACCATTGTTAGTAGTGATCTGGCAGGCCAGACTGAATGGGGTGTCCTGGAAGATTGTGGCAATAGCGACCACTTCCCTACGTTTTGTGTTATTAACGGTAATTCGAACTTCAATGACGCTGTAATAGTCAAAGAGCGCCACAAAAGAAATTTTAGGAAGGCAGATTGGGAAAGATATACAGATGAACTAATTCTTAATTATAGGGACATCACAGGGAAAAAAGTATCGTACCAAGAGTTTATGGATATAATAGACAAAGCAGCAGCCAATTCTATTCCTATTAAAAAAAATAATATCCCTCAAAAACAGAAACCTCAGAACCCATGGTGGGACTCTGAATGTGCCGATAAAATTCAGGAACGCAAAACAGCTTTTGCAAATCTTAAGAGAACCCCTTCCTTGAATAACTACTTATTAGCCAAACACATACAAGCTAAAACCAAAAGGTTTCTTAAAAAGAAGAAAAAGTTAAAATTCAAACAATTTACAGCCTCATTGAATAGAAACACTGATTTATCAAGAGTATGGCAAGTATTTAGAAAGTTTAATGTGAATGTTAAGAAAACCTGTAAACTTCCAAATCTGGAAATTTCAGGAAAAATCTTATACAATCTGACGCCAGTCAACATTTTACCGGACTTTTCGCTGCAACAAATAATGGAGGAAATAGAATGTTTTAACATTAATGAATTAAAGATTATTCTTGACAAAAATAAAAAGTCTGCCACTGGCAAAGATGACGTATCCTACTCAATGCTGAAGAATCTTCCGAGAAAACTCCAATTGGGTCTTCTTGATATTTACAATGACTGTTTAAGGGATGGAAAAATACCTGATGCATGGAAAGAATACGTCATCTTACCAATTTTAAAAAGTCAAAAAGATCCCAACTCTCCTGAGAATTATCGGCCGATCGCCCTAAGCTCCTGTATGGGTAAAACTATGGAGAATATGATAAAAAATAGGCTAGAATGGGTTGCTGAAAATCACAACTTATTTTCCCCTCATCTAACGGGGTTCAGAAAAGGCATGAGTACCAATAATAATATAACATATTTAACCTCATTCATACAACTGGCCTTCAGCCAAAACCTTCATACAGTGGCAGTCTTCTTAGATTTAAAAAGTGCATACGATTGTGTAAATATATACCAACTATATGACTACCTGAACAAATACAAGTTCCCCAAAGAACTAGTCAATATTACTTTTAATATCTTGTCTGATAGGTCAGTATGGGTGGCAGACAACTCTAATTGTCTCTCAGGACCGAGAAAGACGAATTCAGGCCTTCCTCAGGGATCCCCATTAAGTCCATTTCTATTTAATGTATTACTAATCTCTCTCTTCAAAATTAATCTAAATGAAATTAAATTGCTAAGTTATGCGGACGACCTGGTTCTGTTTGGGAAAAACAGTGACATTGAGGCTTTAATTAGCGATATGAATGAAGCACTGGTAAAAGTTAATACCTGGCTTGTAGATCATAATTTTATTATCTCGAAAAATAAAACACAAGCTATGTGGTTTACCAAAGGTAAAAGAAATTACATCCCTCCGGATATAATAATTGACAACAATACAATTCCTCTTAGAAATAATGTAAAGTACTTGGGATTATCATATAATCAAAACCTCAAATGGGATCAACACATTAACTTGATTTGCAACAAAGCTAGAAAAGCAATAAATGTTATGAAGGCGTTTGCTGGGGTGTGGTGGGGATCGGACCCAATCACGCTACAGTTGGCTTTCAATGCTCTACTTAAGCCACAGGAGGACCAAGGTGCCATAATATTACAGCCTACTTCAAAAAAAAATCTGAACAAGTTAGATAGTGTTTTCCATCAGGGTTTGAGAATAATAACGGGGTGTATGAGATCCACACCAATAAATGCTCTGTTAGCCGAAACTGCGGAAATGGATCTATACCATAGGAGGTTGTGGCTCACTACAAAATTTTTACTCAAAGTAGACAGCCAGAAAGGTCACCCACTCATTCACATTTTAAACCTACTGACTTCATTCACAAAAAACGAAACTGGTTATTGGAAAACAAAGGAACCACCCCTTCTTATCCAAGCGATATCATATGTATTGCCTTTCCAGAGGGACATGGACAAAAATAAAAAACTCCCCTGCTTTGATATAGAATTCCAGGTGCAAACAAATAAGATCAAAATAATCAAATTAAACCTAAAAAAACAAGATCCCGATAACAGCAAATACTTTTTGGCTGAGGTTGAGAAATATAAAGAAAATTACACTTTTATCTACACTGATGCATCTAAAGGCACAGACGGGACGGGCTTTGGAGTTCATATCCCCAGTTTAGACTATAACTTTACATCCAAGCTTCCAAATAACACGGATATTTGTTCGGCAGAAATTATGGCAATCCATAAAGCATGTATAGTTTGTCTGGAAAAACATGTGGATAACGCCATTATTTTTTCAGACTCATTAAGTGCCATCAAAAAACTAGACAAAAACGGAATATTTCAAAATAACGATAAAATCACTTTATTAACTAAAAGAATTCTGATCGATTGTTACGATAACAACATCAACCTAATTCTGTCTTGGATTCCAGGACATACTAAAATTCCGGGTAATGTACAGGCAGATATACTGGCGAACGTAGGGAGAAATTTAAATATTCCAATGAATATTAAGTTAGACAAGAACGTAATTTTCCCGTTAGTGAGAAGTAAAATTAGGAAAGAATTTACGGATCATTGGGTTAGTAACTGGGGTAATAAGGGGAATTGGTACAAACGCATTCAAGGGGAGTTCCCTGTGAAAGCAATTTATAACAAAATAAACTTTATAGATAGAAGGCACATCACAGTAATAATTAGGATGAAAACAGGGCATTGTTTGACTAAGGAACACCTTTGCAAAATAGGAATTAAAGATGACCCACGATGCGAGTGTGGTCAAGTCGAAAATCTCAATCATATATTTTTTGAATGTCCCATTAATGTAAACCCAGGTGTAAATTTATATGAAGATATAAGGACAAGCGGACTGTCTGCGCCATTTAACATTCAAATGGTTCTGGCCAATATCAATTTCAAAATTACTAAAAAGTTAATCAAATTTATTGACCACAATAAACTAAAAATCTAACTAGAATAATTACAATAATAATAATAATAATAAGTATAAGTTTTATACTAATTCCTATCTATCCTGTGATTAAATTCCAATTGTGTAATGCTCCATGGAGCGGGAAGAGTTTATTTTCCTCTGTTGTAATGCCTGTTTATTAACCAACCAAACACCTGATCTTAAAAAGAGTAAAAATATAACCTAAGTTTAAAAAGAGAAAAGCATAATGCAAGGTCAAATGTAATCATCAGTCTGTTCATAATCGTAGAGTTCAAAAAGGAAAAAATGGTGATGTCTGTTAGAAAAGTGAGAGAACATCGTGACTAAAGGAGAGCTTTGAGCTCGTCTATCCGAGGTCATACCGATTGAGCTGGAGAATGGCGCTGGAAGCAAAAAAGTGGCAGCCGACTCCAAATTAGAAAGAAAGAAAGAAAGAAAGAAAGACATTTTAAGAAGCCTAATTTTCAATTTCTTGTCTTTAGATAGGTTTGCCAAACATAATTTGTTTATTGCCAGACACTTTTATCATTGATAATTATATGCCATACGCGATTTTTTTTTATAAAAATTTCAAAATATTTTAGTATGTAATTTTAATATTATGTTATTTGAGTATACAAAAACCTAAAATTAATTTACCAAACGTTAATTCGATTGCTAAACCTTGAATAAGAACGATAAACTTAACAAATGTACTACAGCGCGATCCTAGTAGTCAGAGAGAGACAGCTGCAGGATATATTGCTGAGAAGGAGAGGAAAATCATTACAAAACTACAAATCCCGATAAAATAATTTAAACATAAAGAAGAAAATTAAATTAGAATATAACTTAGCTAGAAAGGAGAAAATTAAAATGCAGTATTGAAGGTTAAAAAATTATATTTTTTATTTAGAATGCTCTGGTAACACACACGAATTATAAATCAGAAATATTAGTATTTAAGTTCAGAAATTAAGTATTCAAGTTTTTTGTATAGTTTTTTAATTGTTCAGTCCATAATGGTGTTAGAAAAGAAGGATGCATATTCATAATCGTAGTCGTCGTCGCTCTCATTGTCAGAAGTATTGATATCATCTTGGGCATCGTCGTTGTCTCTTAACATTCTATCATCTGCAACAAAAAAAAGTTAACATTAGCACAATTCTTTTCGTTTCTTATATAATATTTTAGTGATTATTGATAGATGTTCTATTGCATACTTACTTTGAATAATAATATCTAATGTTCTCCCAGGAACCAGACAAAATCATAGTTATCATCTTTGATGGTCCAACCGGAAGCAACTGGAGATAAAGAAGTTGGATGTTTTAAGTGAGAATTTCTCCAAAGTTTAGTCAGTAGCTAACCCTCAATAAATGCTGTTGCAATTCCGCTTTACAGGGTGGCAAACTCGATGAGTCAAAGTTTCGAAATTTTTTTTCAAAATTTTCATCGGAGTTTTTTGATTGAAAAGTGCCTGAGAACAAATTGAATCGAACACTGTTGACATCTGATAAATTTTTAGCTCCATAAATTTGACAAACAAATTTCTCAAGGGTTACAAAACTTTTTTCAAGTAATTCTTCGATGTCCGTAGTAATGTTTCCAAAAGTAAACTGATATTCTTTAGATTTTATACCACTTTAAAAGGCCTAACTCTACCTTTTCTAAAAAATGCTGGCGTGTAATCACACCCTGTGATTGCGTGGAAGCATGGTAAAGCTTTAGATAAAGAATCACCAAGGATTCGGTATAATTCATTAACGTTAATGTATCGCTGATGATTTCCTACCCGGTATTTATCCAAATTTTCAAAAATGCTTTCAGGTGATCCATATTTCCCAATAGTATAATTAAAATATCAGAGTCAGAACAGCGTATAACAAGGTCTGCGTCGAAATCAATTTGACATATATGAAAAATAATGCGCGAATCAGCTTCTTCGTGTTCTTCACATGATAAAGATTCTTCAATACTTCGTACAACTTTCTTATTCAACACTTTGTATGAATAACATTTGTTGAAACTTACGTAAATAATTTTATTACCAATGAAAGGTACCAGATCTTCACTATCCCAGTGATCAATGAAAAAGTTAACTAGAGCTATTTTAAATTCCATGTTCTTAAGTTCTGCTGTGAAATTTTGGGGCCGAATTTGATTAGGACCAATTAATACTGGGGTGGTTGATTCTTCTCGCCGTGAACGTTCAAAATCTTTAATTGAAGGTGAAAAGTATTGGTCAAAAACCACATCAATTCGAACAGATTTCATCTGGGAGATCGTAGAAAGAAACTTTTTAGAGATACCATCAAAGGTTCGTGGTACTTCTTTCATGAGATGCAACATAAAAAACCATCAACGATACTAACATCAAAAAATGACGGCTATTGATCAACAGTGGTTTCCAATTTTTTCTCCATCAATTTTGTTAATTGCGCTTTGTCGGTTTTACAAATTGAACCATCTGGATGACACATAGACGTTGGCATCGGGGTAAGTGGGAATGACAAGACTTTTTCGATGTCAACCTTGTGAGTAAGGGAAATTCCCAACATTCGACCAAATAAATCTCTTTGCATGCGCAGGTCAACAACTTTATTACCAAGAGTTAACTTCTTTTTCTTTGGAGCTGCCGCGAAATTAAAAACTCGATTTTTTTAATCGGCTTATCAAATCTACTCTCATCATCGATACATTCATTAATAAAATGATTTCGTAGATCCTCACCATTTTCTTCGATATTAAGTAAATAATCAGCAACGTCACGAGAAACAGGCTTTGAAGTAGCAATATTGTAAAGATTTTCGTTATCTAAATTAGGATGAAATGGGTTGCAATTTTTTTCCAAAATTTCAACAAAATCGGCTATTTGTTTACCATAAATTTTGATTCTATTAGGTTGTAAATCTGCCCTTACATCTTGTATGTACCTCAAGCCACAAATATCGAAAATACGTCAAATTAAAGCAGCTCTTATACTGTGACTTTTCGACCAACGTTGACGTGCTGCAATAGAATTAGTAAAATGAGAAATTCCACTGAGTCATCTAGCTGCATCAGCATTTATTGTTTGTTCTAGAGTGAGATCTATTGGTACTCTTGAGAATGGCTTGTCGGTTCTTTTGACTCCAAAAAATTCATTATTAAAGTCATCTTCTAGCCCTGGGTGTGTTTCAGCGACATTATTCAAATTATCTAAATATTTTACACAGTATCGAGCGTAGTTAGGTTGATTTACAATGAAAAATAATTTTCGGAATCACGGACTTGAACTTTTTGAAGTCACCCATACGTATGCTTCTCGATAAGTTTACGTAGTAACTAATTAACTGGATATAGATCATGTAAAACTGTCCTGTTTTTCCATGATTACCTTGTCTCGTATTTGCAATATAACGTTGATAAGAAATGAGCAGTTGTGATAAAATTTCATTTGGTAACAAATCCATAAGCGTTGATGATTGCGATATTTTTTTGGCCTGGTATTCTAGAAGATCTTCATAAATTTGTCCCTTTACAAAATTGTGTTCAACATGCTCGGTTTTTAAAAATTGATCAAAATGTAACATTTGTAAGCCTAATGTCATTAATGGATGCAGGCGTTTGCAACGGTTGAAGTGTTTGCCTTCAATTATTCCATTCACAGACCCCGAAGCGATGATTTTACTCTCAATCGTCATGTGAGATAGTCCGCATTCATTGATGAATGTACCAATTGCTTTAAAAAAAGCCATCACAAATGAAAGGAGCCAAGATGTATGAAAAGGTTACTAAATTTTAGGCCTTCTGTTGCTTGAATTTTATAAGATATTTTAGCAATTGCTACATCGACATCGTATGTGACTTGTACATAACTCTGACCACATTTTTTACCAACATTTTGCGCTTGTTCCTTTGTGTATGCTACCACTGACACATTGGTAGGTGATAAATTAATTGGTGTGAGATAAGAAACCTTTTGTTTTGGGCTGTTGTCTTCTATAATTCGACAATTAAATCCTGTCCATGATGGTGTATTTGGCTCGTGAAAAACGTGTGATAGCAAATGCAATAGATCAATTGTTTGTAATAATGACAAATTTTCGGGTGGAGATGATTGATCAATTTGGACTGCTGTTAAGCGACCGACCATGTTTAATCGCTTGCCATAAGGAATAATATCAGGAGTGATTTCTGTTAATGATCGTTTTCTCTTTAATGGTGGTGGTGGTGGTAACACATTTTCTGCATTTGTATTATCATCATCTTCATTTAATCCACTATGAGAACTAACGTCAATATTTTGGTATATAATCCCCACAGTATCGTGTAAAGTTTTTTTCCATTCAATGTGTCAACATATCTATCGAAATTGTCGAAAGCTACACCTGTACATAGTGAGGGATTTAGAATAATGTCTGGAGGACAAACTTGGATTTGATGAACGGATGAAATAGTTGCTTCAGTTTCCAATTCCTCTAGAGTGGTATAATTACAGCAATGTCCAAATCTATTTAAAATATTTACCATTTTTTTTTACTGCTTGTTAGACTTTTTATAGTCATACCAAGAGTGATGTGTTTGGATGGTTTAACTGTACCATTACTTACACAAAAAATTGCATCAGCCGCCATTGAGGAACTTAATCGGTTACAATTTAGACCATCTCTGCGCCGAATATCTTTACCCCCAATCAATATTTTGAAGAATCGATCTAATTTATCAGGGATCACACATTCACCAGATATTAAGTCGCTTGTTTTTATTTTGGATGACAATTTCGATTTTTCAATTTTCAAAATAGCATTTCGCAAGGTTAAGGCCACTTTATCAATGAGGTTGTCTTCTTCAAGTTTTGTCACATCATCTTCTAATAAAGTGCATTCTTTATGAATAATATATATATTTTTTGTTTCGATATAATTTTGATTGATTTCTTGAAATATTTTTGTATTTTTTCTTCAAGGTAATGATTAGTTATTAAACTAATATCTGACTGAGGCTGACGTTTCTGCTCATATTCCAACTCATTATTGTACGTATCAGAAAGAGATGATAACAATACACATTTTCTTTTTCTATTATTGACACAATATGATTGAAAATATCTTTATGGATATTACGATTTTTATGCCAAGATGTATATGGAACGTCTGAAATTACTTTGTTATAATCATTTAAAAAAGCTAATTCACAAAAATCGTGATAAAAAATTGTTCTATTTGTGGATTTAAAGTTATTATTTTTCTGTAACAACTGTTCATTATTGAGTTTCTACATCCACTCAATAATTTTATCATAAAGTTTAGCATCGTTTGAGGAATGAAGATTTTGTTGCTTACCCTTATTCTGCTTACGATCTTTTTCACAAAAAAAACACACATTTTTAAGTTGTCGAGCTGTTTCAATATCTTCAATATTAGTGTCAGAAATTTCGTTATTAGCTGTATTTTCGTTCATACTTAAATCACAAATGGAGCTGGAAGCAACATCTCCTAACGTTGTCTGACTATCTAAACTTGGAGCAGCATCTTCTGGTAGTATCTCACTGTTGAAACTTGGATGACTGATGTACTCGGATTATTTAAACTTTGATTAACATCTTCTGGGTTATTTGAACTTGAAGAAGCAACCTCACATGCGATCTCACTGTTTGAACTTGTAGGTGGACTGGAGTTACTGACTTAATCTGTTTCTGACAATAAATCACGGTATTTTGCCATTAAAGCTGTAAAACTACTATAACACTGTCTATAATATCCATCTGTCTCATTTATTTGTGTAGGCAATTTGATGTCATTATAGTTTAATTTATATTTCACACGTACACTCAAAACTTCCTGGCATTTCTTTAGTTTTTCACCCACGAAAAGTATTATTTTATCATTTTTGCCTTTACAAAAAACACATCGCATTTTATCACTGGCCATTGTAACAAAATTTATAAATAAACAGTCAAAACAACACAAACATGTGCCTTTAGACTTACGCCATCTTGTAAATTTGCCGGCTGCGCGGATGTCGCTGTCTATCTTTCACTCTTCAGCTGTCTCACACTGACTACTAGGATCACGCTGTAGTACATTTGTTAAGTTTATTGTTCTTATTCAAGGTTTAGCAATCGAATTAACGTTTGGCAAATTAATTTTAGGTTTTTGTATACTCAAATAACATAATATTAAAATTACACATACTAAAATATTTTGAAATTTTTATAAAAAAAAAAAAATCGCGTATGGCATATAATTAGCAATGATAAAAGTGTCTGGCAATAAACAAATTATGTTTGGCAAACCTATCTAAAGACAAGAAATTGAAAATTAGGCTTCTTAAAATATTTTCAAAATCTTGGATTATTACCTGTACAGGTAGGATGCGCACTAATAAACGCAACCGCTACCGCCAGCCAGATAGCCCAGGGTCTACCCGAAAGAGGAAGGAGCACAACATATCAAAAAATCAGCCGACCTGAAATTCTCTCTCGGAAACGTTGCTAGCTCCTATACTATTATGGTCATATACATTCAAAATATTCAAAAACTACAAATAATATACGTCACACAACACAAATCGATGGAAAAATATGATATAAAAGGTAATTGTTTAGGGAAATACTACGCAAACGCAAAAACTAACCGCAATCGCAGCTGACCGCTTCTGGGAATTCCCGAAATCCGAAATAAGTCATTTGCGACGTCTGCATAGACATGAGGAACCGAATCGTGATCATAGTTTTATCGATTGTCCATTGATTATTTTTTTCTTTACTTTTAGTATTTGCATAGATCAACTCATATTACTTTGTTTTCGATTTTGCGGTATAATTAAGAGTCTCTGCGGTAAAACGGTAGCTACAGTGTGAAAAGAGTAGATCTATCGTAAAAAGGGTAGATCTGGCAGCATTGCTGTTTAATAAAATAACCAACTTGTCAAATCTACGCCCACAAGACAAGACGTGGCGCGTAGTTGCCATTACTTTCGATTTTTTCCTTATCTTCGGAATGATCTTGGGCAGGCAAATAAATTGACAGGGCAGGCACCGCTGGCTGCGGCCCTGCGAGGACTTAACCGTACTTTACTTACCTATGATTCGTTGCATATACGTATATGAATTATATGATTCGTTGTTTGTTGTTTAAATTTTAATTTATAATTGGGTAAAGCAGAGACAACTGTCTGATTAGTGATTAGGTATCTATTGTCAAAGAAAATTCTACTACGATAAGAAAACCCACCACACGTTAAATATTTGACCCCCGAAATGGGGCCAGACTCTGAAAAGCCTGGCCCCATCGACAGAAAGTCGCTTGAAATGCGCCTGCGGTGAACTCTCTTTTGCCAATTCGCGTTGGAAGAAAAACAAAAACCAACGCGGCAGCTCTAGCGGCGCGCTTACCGACGCGTGGCTTATTGGCGTATTGCGAATTATTGGCAACGTGGGGCATGAATCGTTAGAGGGTTACCGCCGCGAGTTGAAATATTGTGAGCGCATTGATGTCTCTAAGCCGTTTCACGTGCGCCCATAAGCGTGAGATCGTAGTAAAATGTTCTTTATATTGTATAATTTTGTTGAAGATTGAAGACAGATGCAATGGAGGCTCTAAAGAAAAAATCTGTCTTGGGACTGCAATATCATTGACGGTATTTTGAAATATATCATTAATAATGATTCTTCTTATCAAATCATGATTTACATCTCCAGATCGCGTCTTCTAAAATTACATTTGCAATAATTTCTTCCATCATAAATAAATATTTAATATTTAATAAAATCAGTCTATGGTTGAATCAATGACATATCAAGAATATGTCACTGGTGTAAATACAAGTAACGTAAACACCGATGAAGGGAAAGGTTAAGGCAAGGGAGAAGAGGGAGAAGAAAAAGTGGCATAAAAACTAATATTTGACACACGCAAATACGGCACTGCATCACCATCAATAACGTTTAATATGAATGAATCATTATTAATGATATAAAGTGACGTTTTTAACAAGTGGCTTAAAATCTCTCTAATATTTTCAGATATGTACGTCTATTTTTTCATTTAAGGAGTAGCTGCAAATTTTATATATCGTTTTTAGGTAGAATACCTAAATAATATTTTAATTTTGGTTTCTATGATATGAACAAATTCAAAGCTTATTACATAACCAAGTCTTTATGTTTTTAAAATAGTAATTTACTTAATTAGAAGTTTTTTTACATCGTGTAAAAGACACTAGCCTTATGTTAGAGTGAAATCTTGATGTCAGTTTCCGAACAAGAGGGGATTAAAGTTTTATCATTTCTGGTTACGAAAATTACCATTATTATTATGAAATTCAAAAAGTTGATATCAATATGCAGCTTATGAAAAATAGTTTCACCTTAAAGCCGTTTGGGATTTGATGAACTTTGATAGAGTTTAAGATATTACAATTTAAACGTCAATATTTTCTAAATAACTCAGTTATTCGAGTATAGGATATCTAATGTCAAAGATAGGTATTAGTTCTCGTGAAATATCAAAATATAGTATTTTTAGACTTATATATATTATTATATGCAAGTATGTTTATGAGCTTATGAAACTTAAAATTAGTTTCATACGATACATTTTTGAAACGCTCTTTTATTTGATACTTTATTCTATTAACTCTTTATAACTTTTTACACACACTGTACCTTATGAAGTATTATAGTATATAGATAGAGCGGAAAGTTGTAAATTGAATATAATTTCAACTCTAACAAAATCGTCAGCACGCTTTTTTACAATTTTTATGTGAACAGTTTAGCATAGAGAACGGAGGCAGTCAGCACAAGGGATATTCTTCTAATAAATTGCAGGAAGGGTTAATATAAAGGACCGGAATTTGTCCTACAGTATTTCCTTAATAGAATACGAACTATTTGATATATCGTCAGTGATACTCGTACAAAATTTAATATTACACGGGGCAAGTGCTTTGTATTATAACTAAGTAAGATAAAGTGAGAATTTACAGTCAAATATTGCCTATTTTTCGAAGTGACCCGGCTCTGCCTTGACACATACTACAACGCTCTTTATGTCCTTTCATAAAAAGATAATAACTCTTTATGGAAGGATCGGAAAAGCAGTATTTTTTTTTGAACAACAAAATAAGATAAGTTTTGTTCTGGCTCGATTCCGGGAGTGCTTCAAATCGTCGGAATGTGTTGACATGGTTTTACGAGAGCCTTCAGAGACGTTTGTTTGAATAGACGCCCGGCCCCAAAAACTCAAAGTTATTAGATCTTACATGTAACAATTTCGTGTACATCACATCTGATGCCACACTGGAATTTGATTATGTCGTGAATTAATACATAAAATTTCCAGTGTAGGACAGAAATACGGTGCATGGACAATTTATTTATTTTTAAGCAAAAACCGTATTTAATTTTTATCTTAGAAAAGATGTAGATATATCAAAATAAATTAACATAATAAAGCTGGATTTATTTATTCCCATTTAAATTACAATAAATGTGTAATTTTGTGGCCTATGCAGTAAAAAACAGTTTATAAAAGCATTTGTGGAAAAATGTATTAAGGAAAACGTACTATGAATATATGACCATGTGGTTACCTAGGTCAGTATTACTGTTTTAATGATATTATATTTTTGTTTATGGAGAATTGCAAAACGGTCAGTGCATAAACACACATCATATTTTTCGCATTTTGTTTGGCCGGCTGAAGAACATTCTTCTCCTGCGTACCTTTTACGCTTCTTGTTGGGTACTGGTACAATAAGATGATTCATTCGGTCATACCTAATAGCGTCAAAGACTCGATTTAGGGTTACATTATTTTTGCTGGTTAAGGACCCACCAGATCTTTGGGAGGATTTTTATATCTATTTAGGTAAGTAGTTGCAACGTCAAGATATAAATTAGCCAATATAACTTTTTGCTATGAATACTTATTCGATATCTAGCTAGGTCTTTGTCGATTCGATCCATGTTCCCCATAAACTTATTATTCATCACCACTATACATGGACTTCTATACTCTTTCTATCGGCCTGCGAATAGCGCCTTACTTGCTGAATATGGTTTAGACAACGAAGGTAGAGAAGCTGAAGCATTTGCCATCAGATGTGGGCTTGCTCATTAAGCTGTAGACGCACCAACTCGGATCTCAGAGAGAGACGAACTTGCCCCCTTCTGGATCTTTTTCTAACCACAAATCCTGATCAGTACACAATTACAGTTGGTCTGCCTTTAGGTAATTCTGATCACAAACTTATAACAACGGTTTGCGACCGGCCACTCCTACAGAAGGATCCACCATTGAATCCCTGGTTCGACAGAAGATGCAAAACAGCCGTAAGTAGGAAACAGCAAGCCTACAAGTACTGGCAGCAAAATTAGATCGCTGAAAGTCGCAATAATTTTGCCGGAGCGAGAAACGAATGCAAACGTGTGATTGACGAAACGAAGAACAAACACAATCAAACGACCAGGGATAAACTTTTGCAATTCCCCAGTGGCTCCAGTCCAGTCGGTAGCAAAGGCAGTAAGTAATAACTTTACAAAAACGTCTCTGCCACCTTTGACAGACGAACGCGGCGTCACGGCGACTAGAGCTCAGGAAATAGCAAACATGCTCGCCGAAATGATTTCATCGCACTCTACCTTAAACGTGTCCCAAGGCAAGGTTCTTTCCATCATATCCAACATCAACACTACCACGGCAGAATTTAAGTTTCACCAACGTGTTACTCGTAAAATCCTCCAAGAGCAAGATGCAAAAGGCATCAGAGCCGGATGAAATACGTACCATCATGTTAAAGAACTGCGCCAACTAACCCATTCCTTCTAGACTTTTTCTCTGTCTTACCGAAAGGTGATATACCCGTCTTCTTGGAAAGTCGCTCGAGTGCAACTTGTACCAAAAGATGGCAAGAAAACCACGCCATCTATCTATCGTCTAATTGCCTTGCTTGCAATAATATCTAAAGTCATGGAACGTCTAGTCAATCAGCAACTACTCAAGTACCTCGGGACCGACAGAATAATTAGCGATAACCAATACGGCTTCCGCAAACAGAGATCGACAAGAGATATATCGGTCTATATCACACATATATGGCGTAGGGCAATTGAGAACTACGGAGAATCTCGAGCGATTGCGTTAAATATTTCGAAAGCATTTGACAGCGTTTGGCATGACGAATTGCTCAAAAAACTGATGGCGTCCTTCGGAATGCCAGCCTCTCTCTACATCTGGCTTTCCGATCTCTGCACGTTGCAGTTGATGGACACATCTCAGACACATTCACCATCAACGCGGGCGTGCCTCAGGGCACAATACTTTCACCAACTCTGTTCCTCCTCTATATTAACGAACGAATAATCCTGTTTACAGTTTTGCAAATACCAGTACCGTTGTCTCCCAATTTAGATTTAAAAAAAACCTTTACCAGCGACCGAGACTTATCACCGGAGACAGGATCAGATTACAGCAATTTAGTCAAGACCTGGAGAAAGTTCGAACTTGGGGCGACAGAAATTTGGCCCAGTTCAATGCAGCAAAGACCCAAGCAGCCACCTTCACCAAGAGGGCCAATACGACGGGCCCTGACATCATTATGGCAGGATCGACCATTCCTTCATCCTCGTCAATCGGACTACTGGGTGTCTCGGTCAACAGCAATATGTCCTGGCATGATCACGTTGCTAACATCGCAAAATCAGCCTCCCAGGGGCCCAATTCTTGAAATGTGGTGAAAATTTTCACCAGGTGAAATTAAGCTTGTTTCACCGATTCCGTGGGTTACCATATTCCTGAACTTTGTGGTGAAAATTTTCACTAGTTATCTGGTGAATATATTCTCCACCTCATTCAGTGGTGAATCTGACAATTCGACGAACGAAATTTCGTTTATATAGCTCTTCAATATGTAATTATTCTAATTTAAACGATATTTAGGTGTTTGTAAATATCTGACGCATCAAATAATAGCTGTTCCAAATATAGCTGAATACTTAAAATATTTTACCTATAAAGGTTCATCGAGATCTTGGAAACGCTAAGCTAAGTGTTAGGAAGTTAATTGTATTTGTTTTGCAATATAGTCATCTATTGTAGGACATTAATTTACGGATTTTTCGTTTTCGAAACATTTTAAACCAGTTTTAGTAGTCTCCATATTATGCATTTCCTGGTACTGGTGATTCAAGTATCTTTGAGACTAAATTACTATTATGACGGTATTTTGAAAATTAAACATCAAACTAAAAATTGGTTAACGTCATCCAAGTGGGAATGAGAAAGTAATTTTGTTTAGTAGGTTTTAAAAACAACGCCCGAAATATATAACAAATAAAAACCGCAAAATAACGTTTAATATTTGCCACTGAATTTCAGTGGTAATTTCCTCCGTGGTAAACTTTACATTTTTATGCTACTGAGTCCTATCAATTGGATAATGATTACAACAGAAACAAAAACAAGAAATTAAATTAGAAATCAAAAAGCGGTTGTCTTTTCGATTTTCTTTGAAATTGATACCTTGTTTAAACAGTATTTCGATGTTGCGAAATGGTAACTTTAGTTTCACCATAAACGTTTTCACCCAGTATTCATTCAAGAATACGACTTCGTCGTATAACCACTTAGTCGGGTAAAATATATCTGGTGAAAATTTTCACTGGTGCAAATTTTCACCATATTTCAAGAATTGGGCCCCAGAAGCTTGGTGCGCTATTCGCAGCAAAAAACTGTATACACCGCAGTAGTTGCTCTTGCTCTGCAAAGCGCAAATAAGACCGTGCCTAGAATATTGCTCACACATCTGGGGTATCGCACCAAAGCACACCCTAAAGCTACTGGATTCCATTCAGAAGAGAGCTGTGCGTCTCGTCGGCGACCCGGAGTTGACCCGGAATCTGGATAGTCTGGAACACCGCAGACATGTGACCGAGATGTCCCTGTTTTACAGATACTTTCACGGCAGATGTTCCCAGAATTTGGCCCGCCTCATCTTGCTCCTGGCAACGCCTGTCAGACAGTCATGACAGACGGCAAGAGCGCACCAGTAAGTCATACAGCTGGAAGCACCTAGAGCGTCACATTACAAGGACTCCTTTGTCTGGCGTGTCTGTGGAACTCACTCCCAGGACATCTGTTTCCCCCTAATTACAACCTACAACTCTTTAAGAACCGTGTTAGTCAACATTTTCGCACACACACCGCTTGCTCATTTCCATAGGATCTCCCTTTAGTGTGTGTGCCACTGCCGTAAAAAGAGGTCAAACGAAGTTGATGCCATTTATTACAACAGAATTATCCAACCATCTAGTTAACATTATGCCATATTCCTTATCAATTTTTAAAACAATATGCCCTTGGGTCTCTCTAGTCATAGCTCTCTTATCTGCAATAGGAAAAGCCTTGGGAGTTAGATTTTTCCTAATAGTTCCCATCACTCTATACCCCCTTTCTTTTAAATGTGACAATACCAATTTGAGTCGGTCAAGTTTTTTTGGCATGGGAGATTATTTTCAGACAAGCTGTCCAACATCCAAACAAGCGGAGCAGCAGCTTTATCAAATGCAGCTTCAGAATCGTTTTGTTAAGTTTATGGAATTGGAGAGCAACAACTCATTAAGATCACAGGACATAGTAATTGCCAATCAATTAAGCCCTATTCGCAGCTGGATAGTAAACATCATCAGAACATAATTTAGACTATAAGGAGCAATATTCCCAGTGCGTCAGTTAGTGGTGTTCTTAATGAAAGTGTTAATTCTAAGCAGCAAAGCATTGTTTATAATAATTGTACCTTTAATATTACGAATAATAATTATGATACCAAAAATAATTAGAGAATAGTATTGTTAAATATTGTTGAGAATAAATCCAAGAGTTAAAGTATTTTTAGTAAAATACTTTAACTATAAGGATACAATTGATGTAAATATGTTCTATATTGTTGTGGAGGATTCATTCTTACCCTGGAATTGATTGCCTTTGGCTCCACAATATATAATTGTCATCTTGTCAAAGTCAGTTCAAGGCCTGACAATCTGCAAGAGCTTTTTACTGTTTTATTGTATTTGCTAACCATTTTCATTTTTAGTTTTTTGCATTTCTTGAAAACGATATACGACTTGATATCGAATCGACGAAATATAGGTACACATTTCATTAGGGTCACTAAACTTGCACTTGTGCAGTTTACATCCTTGAGCCTGGGCCGAAGAGGCTCTATAACAATTCAAACCAAATTTAATCATTTGTGGAGCCAAAGGCTATAAGGATACAGTTTTTTTAAATGTGTTAATATTTATTTGTTAATAGATTTTGAGGAAAATTGATCTGTACCTCTTTAATTAAGTTTGGAAAAATAATCAACGAGAATGTGTAATTTTTTAGTTTAATCGAATAAAATCATATTACTTCAGTTACAGAAACCTTTAAAAAAATAACTTATATAACATCCTTTTATTTGTTAATTATTTTCAAATATATACCTGCTTTAATATTCATAAAATAATGAAAAATTTGTTGGCGAAATAAAATATAATTTTCCAGCTTTAGTTATATAAATCTTTGATAAGTAACTTAAAAACATTTTGTATTTTAATTTTTTATTAACTTTATTCAACTAAACTTGGTGGAACATCATTGTTTGTTAATTTTATTTTAAGGTGTACTTAGGTAATTAATAAAATGCGAAATTTGTTAGTGAAATAAAATGTCATTTTACAGCTTTAGTTGTACAAGTCTTTGATAAATAACTTAAAGATATTTAAAATTTTGGTTTTTTATTAACTGTACTCTGCTAATCTAGGTGGAATATCATATATTCTTATATTGATTAAATTTGAGTATACTAGACATTAAAATTCCTAGGCGGCCATGGAATATAGGACCATAAGATATGAGGTTGGAGTCGTGCGTGTTTCTTGTCCCTTGTTTCTGAGGCATTTTTTGACCTTATGCAGCCTCTATGTTTTGGAAACAGCCCTCTTTATCTAGAAAAATAAAAATTATGGATTACCTGTCTATACGACACTCGGCAAACATCAGTTTTGGGTTTGCTTATGCCTAGGTTGTGAAAATGTTCACATTTTTGGCACTTTGTAATGAGAAACTATAGTTTGTTCCCCCCATATTACTTAACTTAAACGATTTTAAGCACAATTTATAGAACGCGAACATGGATTACTTGCTTAATAAAAGGCAAAAATAGTAATGGCTGTTTCAGTTACAGACATCAAATACGTTATTTTCTATACATTCTTGCTGTTAGATAATTTGATAACCGTTATCACAAAAATGGTTCCTGGTTCTAAAAAACATAGATTGTGTACATTTTGCGAAGAATATTTGGATATTGAAAAGTATCATGGTTACCTTACCTACGTGCCTTAATTTATTGAAGATGTCGGTTATCAAAACACAGCAGATGGAAAGCTATTTACAAAAATCCAAGAATATCTACAGACCTATTCAAGTAAATTTAATAAAATATCAAAATTAAAACTAAATAAAATTGTATAGAAATATTTTATATATTTTATCAAACATTCACATTTACAAAGTGCTGTTTCTAGTCCTGTTTATTCTCCTTTAAAACGAGAAGATTTTCTTGTCAGACTACCAGTTCCACTTAAATTTGGTTTCCTAATGTTTCATCTTATTTATTATAAACTACCTTAATCTTTAAGAAATAAATATATATTACCAAACATACTAATTTGTTTACTTATCCTTTTTGTATTGCCAAATAAATTTGATTTCATTGCAATTCCTGTGTTATGATTTTGACATTCTTGAAATATATTTGAAATGACGTGTCAGGAAAATTATCATTTATTAATTTTACCACAAATGTCAAAAATTTCCGGTTATTCATTAGGTTGCTATGGTAACCAAAGAAAAGTCAAGCTTCTGATTGGTTAAAAATATAGGTGTAAAATTTTCGCTGTAATTTTCCGATAATTGCACTCCTCTAAGGAGATTTTTTATACACGAGGGAAATACTCATTATAATTTTCATCCTTACTGTGGATCATCTTATATTTGAATTTGTCGCGATATTGGATACTAGCCATAATGATAATTTCTCTATTTTTGAGATACAAATAACTAAGATTTATTTATTTATTTAAACTAGCGACTTGATCCTAAATAGATGGAATATAACATGCAAATGTTCAGAGAAGGGGTACGTATGGAGTTCTCTTTATGGAATATGTGTTGATGTGGATGAGTGTGCTTCTTCAGAATTACACAGATGTACGTTAGAAGGTCAAGCATGTATGAATACGCCTGGAAGTTTTAGGTAAGTCTACCTTTTACCTATATCATTGTAAACTTGGTGACACCAGTGCACTGGCCACGCCGGAGCGTATTTTATAGTCCCTATTTTTGATGGGCGATATACTTAGTAACATATAAGGAGAACCTTTTAACACCATACTAATTGTGAAAATTTAAGTGAAACTCGAATAAAGACACATAATTTATGTAGATAAAAAGTAAGTTTTTGTTTCAGTGATATCTTTTCAATCATGTATTGAGGTTTCTGGATAGAATTTTGATTCAGAGCTGTATGGAAGAGTACAAGCGAATTGCCAGGTGTTTCTTGGCATTGGCAACATCTTGATATGGAAAAGTTTGCATGACAAAAGTATTTCATATGATCCAAGTCCTTAAAGCAAAATATATTTAAACAATAAATATGATAAACTCGGAAACTTTCCAATATACGTATTCAACTAAAAAGCACATGTAAAATCAATACTCTCTTGATATAAATATGACGCACGAAATTAAACAATGCCGGAAAAGAAAACTATACCAAGGGTTATACAAGCCACATAAAAGTCAGAAATCCCGGAATAATTAAGAGAGTGAAAAAACAAACGCAATCGACATATCATTAATGGGTGTATACGGGTTTTCTCTTATAATTGACTCTCTCGAAATTATCATTATTACTTTTTCTAATATAGTGTCACGAGTATCATTGGGGGGTAGCGCGTTTATTTAAAGAATAACTTCTCAGAGAAGAGCCTCGTCGCGATTAGTACAATGACGGGGTCTCAATGCTTCCTTTAATCTACCACTGGATGTTCTACTCGTGAGGACACGCCTTGTTTAGCGTGCCGGGGGGTAACTGAGGTAGACCGGGATCGCGTTACGTGGGGTAAGAAGAGATGATAAAGTAAGCACGTTTAGTTTATAACAATAACAATGTATTAACGATAAAACTTTAACAACAATTATTGGTCAGAAAAATGAGATTCTATTATACCCGATTACGACGGTGCGCATGTTTTCTCGATTTGAGGTACTGTTTATAGGTCTTTGTTTACTGTCTTATAATTTATAGTTTTTCTTAAGAGTTGGGTTTTATTTAAGAGCACTAAGAGATTCCACTAAACTTTTAAACTGACTATTTAGACACTTGTCTTTCTGAACACTCTGACAAACTTCTTGTCAAGACTTTACTATGGAGGTTGTGCAACCCCTGGTCCTAGCAGTCGTCAAATGGCTAACCGGTACCAGGTTGGGTAGGAAAGGAATGGAACCTAAAGCAGTCGTATGACTAACTCTAGGAGCGGATAGAACCCAGGAGGCAGTCGTCAAGTGACTAACCTTGGGAGCTGGAGGTGAGACTAAGTCTGCCGAACTGAGGATTCGGTAGCGTATTTATATAAAACAAAGTGATGATCATTGCATGCATAAGGTTCAAAGTCTCTCCCGTTGATTGCTCGCGTTGTTTATAGTTTGCCTTTAATGTTTATATAACAATCTCCAAGTTCAAGTTCAAACTTGCGACAGGGTGATATTTATTTAGTAGCTTATGCTTTTTAGTAGATTACACATTCCCCCGCCCTCTAAAATGTTGGTCCCCAACATTAATGCGACCGCTATAGCTCAAAAAAGAAAGACCTCAATTCGAAAAAACTTGCCGCATAATACTATGTGATATTACAATTTATAGAACATAAAAAAATATCCATCAGTGGTCTTGTTACTTTCTGGATCCAGGCTGATCCTTAGTAACTCCCTCTAGCCTCCACTGCAGTCTGTATGTCTTAGCATTGACATACCATTAAACTGTTTTGAGGGTATCATAAGTAAGAGCCTGCTGGAGAGACTAGTATGGACATCCACTGGTGCTTGGTACATAAAATAAAAAAAGAAACATATTTTTATAAACTGTCTTTGAAATTTTATACTTAACTCTAATTCTAGATTAACAGAGAACAAGTAGAGTGTATAATTCCCCACTTAGTATTTTGCATATTTGAAATAACTATACTTTACCGTTGACTGTCAAATAGGCGCCTATTCGACAATCAACGCCTGTTTGCGTAATTGCTATAGTTACAGCTAACAGGGAATGCGTCCATCCCCCGCTAGTTGAACTTTGCTTTCTAATTATAAAAAATTTTAATTCTAGATTTACTAGGGAGATAGTTTATAGCACTAATTTCTATAATTATTAATTCAAATAAGTCGATCCTGTTTTTAATATTACCCAACTATATTTACCATATCTATTACATGGAAAATTATCGGACTTATTTATGTATACAGATGGGCTTGCTTTCCCATATTAAATTTAACTATATTACCCATATTGCCGATAATTCCATAATTGTAAAAAAAAAAATGATTAATTATATCTTATTAAAGTATTTTGTACATCTAACATTATATTACTTAAATGCGGTTCTGTTTACGAGACTAATATTTACTCGCTGCATTTTATGTCTCTAATTATAGCAGTTTATTAGACTCAGTAATACTTGTTGACATACAAAAATCGGCTGACTTTTTATAGTCTCTTAATCGACTTATTTATGCTTACTGACCATGTTTATATTTAAAAATGTGTATCTGTACACAATTTACGGATTTTAGTTCCATGAAATATCATACTGTCAATTATTCTAATATGTAACATTAATAAATAAAAGGTATCTTATACTTTACGCTACAATATTTTCTGTCTTCTGGCTAGTCCCTCACTTCTTGGTGGCTAGATGGCGCCCTTTGAAAACTGCAGAGAAAGTATCCATCTTTGCTTCGTGTCCCTTGTTGAGTATCGATATGTCTGCCCCATCTCTACTTGAGCGAGTATTCGCCGAGTAGTTCTGATGCTTTCTTCGTTTTTTTTTCTTTGACTGGTACCCCTGTCAAGTCGTCGACCTCGAACTTTTTGACCTCTGCCTCTGGGAAAAAAATGCAGTCGCTGCTGTATTGTGTGGTTCGTTCGTGGTATCGCCTAGATCAAATAAATTATATTAAAATTTGTTAAATTGATACAATGGCGATGAGTTGTGTTCGATTTTTGCACCTTATGGTCGGTTTTATGCTTCTGCCAAATGCAGTTTTTTCAATGTGACCAGGGATTTGCCTATGAGGTTTGAATCTTAGCAGGTGCTTTGAAGCGAAAAGGTAAGTGTTGTATTTCCTAAAACCATTATCTTTGGCCTGTTTGAAAATGAGAATAAATGCAAGAGTCTATAAAAACTCTAATCCATGGGTGTTTGATGCATGAGTTTGAATTTCTTGGAAAGGGTGTGGCAATATACCTACTCCATTTTCTGGAATGTGGGGCTTGCATATTAAAAAGAGAGGTTTTATCAATGTTATTTATTCCATTCCAAGCTGTAGATGACGTGTATTATTGCTAGTTTAACATGGAAGTGGTTATGTGAAGATTAATTATAGCTTTTTTAGGTTACGGAAGCATGGAATAGGAATAATAAGAGTCCCTGGAACTTAATGGCTTATGGTCTGGCCGAACTGTCATTGCTGGCTGCTGTGGGACCACATGTTCCAGTTTTCCCCAGTCTGTCCATGGAATGGTTTTCGGCATAACTACTGGATCCTCACGTCTTCTTTCTACAACTGTAGGTAAGTCGCTAGATTTTATGGCTTAGCTTTAGTTTTATTCATGTTTGTTGTCTCGTCTTTTGATAATTATTTTCAGTTTCTGCCAGATATTGCATGTCCTGCTGCTGCTGTTTTCATTGTTGTGTTATAATTTATATCTGACTCCAAATATCTCACAATATTTAGATATCTTTTGAGATTGTAATGCTCAGCTTTTTTTTGTTATATTTTTCTTAAGCATATCTTCGCTTTTTAGGTCTGGATTCTTGCAGAATTTGGAGACTTCTGTCGTAACTGGATAGCTCTTCAACTGGTTCCTGAGTACTCGATGGACTGCTGACGCCTGTGCACATCTGAACCTTCTGAGATGATTGGGCCAAACTTGCAAGGATCTGGTAAAGTGGTATGTGTTATTTACAGCTTATTATTTAATTCATCTTCCTGATATATATACATTGTTTCTCTATACGCTTATATCTATTCTAATTTCTTTATATTACATTCCCATATCTTAGGTTTCCTTATTCTTTACTTAATCTATACTTTATGCTATCTCTTCCGTATTTACTACTTTCTTATATATGTATGCTTTATTTTTTAAACTCGTATTATATACATATCTTTATATATTTCCTCAATTGTTTCAACTTATGTATGCTTCTCAACAACTTTCCTTTAATTATTTCACCTTAGGTATGCAACTTTTCATAGTTTATGTGAACACTTTATTCTATGTATTTTCATGCTTACGATTAGATGACTAGTTATTTCATTATTTCCTTATCTAACACGAGGCAGTGATAAGTTAATCTATCTATGTCTCTATGCTTATCTATCTATGCTTCATTATGTGACTAGCTTTATGTACAAAATATAGGACATTATATTATTATTTATATAACCATGTACACTCTTTTTTTAAACACATTATATGAACATCTTTTGCTTAAACATTTCTCCATTATTTCACCTTATGTATGCTTTACATACACAACTTTTGCTTATATATTGCCTCACTATGTATGCTTCTTCTTAAAACATCTTCTTCTATATTTCTTCTCACTTTACATAAACATCTTTTCAACTTATGTATGCTTCTCCTATATTCTTCATGCTTTACATAAACATTTCTTGCTTATGTAACATTTCACCTGGGAACTTTGCCCTTTTGGAGCCTTTGTGGTACCAAAATTTTTGCTAACATCCTTACTGTCAGTATAGCTATTTCAGTCCGTACGCTCCACTTTCCGATGCCTAAATTCTTTGCTTATCATTAAGATAATCTTTCGTTGCAGTCTTATTTAGGCCGGAGAACACTTTACTTTATAATACTTCCTCGTATACACATATATTCCTCCTGTATATACTCTCAATACACAATTTTAATGGCAACTCAGTTTTCCTGCTTTTCTCGAATACGATAATCCTGCAACTGGGCCATTTACTTGTGCTTTATTATGAATATCTTCAGCTTATTTTCACCTATTTATTTTGCATACATAGTTTACTAATCTTCTCATTAATATTCACTTAACACGACTTATCCTAGTTCCTTTTTTCTTCACAACTCCTTCTATGTACTATGCTATGTGTATTGTCTATTTATATATAGTTCCTTAACCTCCTAAGTGTTTTTATCTATATATTTGTCTTAATAACACTTGAGTATATATTATGCTTATTTATGTTTCACTATGTACAACTTTTATTTACATTGAGACTTTGATCCCACCTCCCATTTTTGTTTTTTGCTTGTTTCTTCTTTAGTTTCTTATTTTACTTGCGTACTTGTTCCATATAATAATTTTTTTTATCTTTGTCGTCTTCACTGGTTTCTTCTTCTTGCTCCATGGTTTCCTTTAGTTTCTCCTATACAAATCTGTTGTATTGCTCCATTTTAATTTAACAATCAGTTGTATTTAATTTATTATCTTTTTCCTTGCAGATACGGACCTGGCCTTGGCCACACCATGCGGTTCTATTCTTGACCTTTCCCAACTAGTGGCGGCATTTGACCGTACTTCGGCGACCGTCCGTAGATGTCTGTCTGTCTGCGGTGACGCTGGCCGCCCATAGATGGCGATACATGGATTCAATAAACTTGTTGCTTTTGGCGTCCGCTGGCAGATGGCGACTTATATTTCTATATAATTAACTGTATAAATTATATGACGCCCGCGTGATTTAAATCTGCCTTATATTGTAAATAAAAATTTTTGAGCTTCATTAGTTTTATTTGCCCAACAACACTGCGCGAAAGATTACAGGCGCGTGATTTGAATTTTTCATTTATAATTTAATTGTTTTTCTTGACCTATCATTTTTCTAACGTAAATTACGGCACGTCTCCACCACGTGGTTCTAATATCAATTACGTCGTCTATTGTGAAACGACTTAACGATAAAATGTTCACGATGTCTCTTGTTGTCTAAAATGTAATAGAGATGGCGACTGTACCCGAGTACTTGGTCGCGCATGATTTGAGAGCGAGAGGTACTGTTTATAAAGTTTTTGTTTATTTGTTATATTTTATAGTTTTTCTTAAGAGTTGGGTTTTATTTAAGAGCACTAAGAGATTCCACTAAACTTTTTAACTGACTATTTAGACACTTGTCTTTCTGAACACTCTGACAAACTTCTTGTCAAGACTTTACTATGGAGGTTGTGCAACCCCTGGTCCAAGCAGTCGTCAAATGGCTAACCGGTACCAGGTTGGGTAGGAAAGGAATGGAACCTAAAGCAGTCGTATGACTAACTCTAGGAGCGGATAGAACCCAGGAGGCAGTCGTCAAGTGACTAACCTTGGGAGCTGGAGGTGAGACTAAGTCTGCCGAACTGAGGATTCGGTAGCGTATTTATATAAAACAAAGTGATGATCATTGCATGCATAAGGTTCAAAGTCGCTCCCGTTGATTGCTCGCGTTGTTTATAGTTTGCCTTTAATGTTTATATAACAATCTCCAAGTTCAAGTTCAAACTTGCGACAGGGTGATATTTATTTAGTAGCTTATGCTTTTTAGTAGATTACAATAGCGATGGTCATTAATTTTCTGAATTGAAGACTAAATGGCTTGTTAAATTGCGACCAACAGTTTTTTAGATATCATAAATATTATTTTTCAAAATAGTGGTATCCGGCTGTTAAAATGGATTTTACCTGCATTAATATATATTCCTGTAACAGTAGAAATGAAAATATTTTAAATTATTAGAGTTTTTAAAAAGACAACTGATTCAGGAAAGAGTTAGCGTTATCCACTCATTCATAAGGAGATGAGGAATCTGCTCTTGCTAACATCGGTGTTAGCAAAACGGGCGTCGAGTTTCCTGTAGTATATTTCGTCGAAGGTTCAAAACCCAACTTAGTAAAGCATAGTATCTATATTACGTATTAAGTCCCATTAACATTTCCCCTTGGCTTTTATTTTCGAATTTTAAAACTGCTGTTTTGATTTTGATTGGAATTATTTGAATAAATAAAAGTAAGAGTTAAACGTTCCTTGAGTTACCCTGTCGCTGCTCAGATATGTCTTATTGCGGTGGCACTAGGGGTGTGAGTTCGAATTCTGAAAATTCAATTAAATGTGGGCGCCAGATCTAGAGTAGACCGAAAGATAAGAAAAGATAAGATAAATTGTCAGATTACATTATCCATAATAAGACACCAATGTAAGGAAAGTAAACGCAAGAAATAAAAGATATGCTTTCCCTCAAAAATTTTAATAATAATCTTTGACTCTACTGAGTATCTTTTCAAAATTACATCTTAA
>MU182261.1:234543-264287 GCA_016904865.1 Pissodes strobi
ATAAGTGTATATCCCCATAGTTTTAAAAATAATATATAATATTTCAAATACGATTTCCTAAAATATTACGATTGCTATTACTGTATTGATACATATTTAAGATGCATAATTCAAAAATATCAAAGTACCCATTTTCTTCCTATTGATCATACTAACTACTAACAACTCTGATAAAACCGAAATAATTTGAGTTGAGGGATTTTTTGATGTATTTTTGCAAGACAAAATCCATACATGCATGAAGAAGTATGGCACGCTGCAGTTCTCTGTAGGCTCTGGGGTTCACGTTAGTTTGAGTTAGCGAAAAAAAAAGAATTTCACAAAATAATGAGGATGGGGCTAATATTGGGGCAATCTATCTATCGATCTCCGCTTTTAAGGTCAGTACATCTACACGACTTCCAAAACTTTTATTAAACAACAATCATTATCCTATTTTCATCGGATGATGTTACGCACTCCGTGAAATACGGAAGTTCAGCTTCGTTTTAGATACCATTCAAATATTAGTTGATTTAGTATGTCGCATTCTTCCCATTTGTTACAGATCTAATAACCACTTCAGCCAGTACTCCGATATCTCTACTTCACATAATTTACTGAAAACCTGCCTTGATCAAAGCTGATACTAGAATTACCTAAATTCTGATACAAGGAAAAGGAAGATATAATTAATCGCATTTAAAATCTGGTTCGGTTTGCGCAATGACGTTACGCGGTGCTACGGTGCTAACATGGAATTGAACTAAGCGAATTGGATTCTCAGGTCATATTTTGAGATTTTCGAATATTAGCTTAGATTCTGGATCGAAATTTTGAATAAATAAATACTCTTAACACTCTTAGTTAAGTATCGTTCTTTATAAATAATCTTCAATGACGCTTAAGTACGTTGATAGCTTTGGTGTATGTATGTGTGTTATGTATTGACTTGGTCCATATCTAAAAGAAGTATTTATTATTTATTAACGAATTAAGGTAAAATAAAAAAGAAACTAAATCATAGCTCTAAAAATATATTATACCGATAAGTAGTAACAGTAATAGTACGGCGGTTAATCAGCGATATTGGGACCAACCTTGCATTTTTGAGTAGAGCACTGAGATTTGGCATAGTGGTAGTGCATACCCATACCTCACTTTTAAGAAGTGGAACCAAGTTTGCAATCACGGGAGAGCAGCGGTATAACGGGTTGCATACCTGCGAAGCGCAAATTTGAGAAGACGGCTAAACGAGCACACCTGACCCTTTCTATGGGCGAATATCACTCACAAATAATACGGGAAGTATTCTGGAACATAACTGCCATCCGCGTGGTGGCAGGTTGCCTACCCTTTGGTCGTAGAAACTAAAAAATCCTCAGGCAAGTACATATAAATAAAACATAATAATCGGTGTATTTATTATTATTTTAACGTAATTTCGTCTTACTAGGAAATCCTTCCGCCGAGGAAACCGACGATTTATTCAATTTGAATAATCGTAAGTGCTCCTCTAAAACCTCTAAGCAGGCTGTGATGGCTATGGAAACTCTAGGGTGAGACCAGTGCTTAAAACTTGTGATTGAGAGATTTGAGCAAGGAACTGTGTCAATCCTTGAGCCAATTAAAATAAATAGGATAGTAATTTTTGGCGATTCTCCAGTTCCAAAGGACAACAATAAGAGCAAAGAGCCAAATTAATGCATTGAAAACTACAAATAATCTGTTCAGTAGATTGTACGTTGCAATCAGTAGAAAGCGCCCGGCTAATTTCGACGAGTTCTTCAGCCACGAGAGCCACGAATTTTCACCAGCATCCTCTAGCACAAATGGCAATATGAGGTCTACAGCTAAGTCAGTGGTTTTGAGTCAATGTCTCGCTTGCTCGTCTAAATCTGCAGCATACTGTTCCAATGTCCAAGCCAAGATTTTGGATGGAGGAGCAATTATACACTTGATGAAGCCGGGTCTTTGTCTCATTTTCTCTGACTTTGTCAAAAAAGTTTCCTGGCATTCATTGAAAAGGGGGAATGTTCTACGGTTTCCCGATTGAATATAGTTTGGGATTTGTAAGTACTTTGAATTACAAGCCTTTAATACATATAAGATACGTTGTTTGAGTTTAACATAAGTATTTTTGATCAAACAGGTACCTTAAAAAAAACCTGAAGGCGCTAACCTGCGAGCAAAGAGGAATCGATCCTCAGCTGGAGATAGACACTAAAATGGACTGGATGAGCTTCCTTCGGAATTCCGAAAACAGAACTGATCTGTATCGCATTCTGGATAGGAGCATATATCTACTTACACACCAAAAAATAAGTCCATTCTTGTGTCTACATCTGACAACTCCATAACGAAACCATGCAGATGTTAATATCACTAGTCTTACTCCATGTAACCATGAAGAAGCTGACTCTCGCATGTTTGTGCATCTGGTTCACATGCTAAAATATGGATACAGAAAGGTTCTGATTAGAACATCAGATACAGATGTGGTTGTGTTAGCTATATCATGCTGGACCAAACTACAAGAGGTTGAGGAGTTATGGATTCACTTAAGAACTGGAAAGTAACATAAGTATCTACCTATTCACGAAATCTCATCGGCATTAGGTAATTAAAACACTAAAATCATTTAACTAATTATTCCTTAGCAGGGCCAGCATTATCTACTGTACTTCCAGCATTCCATGCTCTCTCAGATTCTACAAGATTGAAAAGAAGACAGCCTTGATTGTCTTAAAGCTGCACCCTGAAGTCGCCCCTTTCCTAGAGATGCTGATGCAAGGAGAGGTAGAGGATGCAAAGCCTGATATACAGCGATTCGTCATGGCTATGTTCGACCCCTGAGTATCCATGTCTACAGATACTAATAAACGTAGCACCTCGGATTTACCACAATTTAGCTCTATTAATTTTTTAATGCAATTTACAGCGTTAAGCAGTACGAAAGCCTCACCAAATGCCTTCGGGCGCTCTTCGCTAAGGGAAAACCCCTAGACAGCATTCCTCCGACCGAAGATTTCCTAGATTTTCAAATTTTGAGGGCTTCTTACGAGGCGCAGAAGGCCAGACAAGTGGTCTCCCCAATCCTGAACCACAGTTTATACGTACGGTATAAACTGTGCCTGAACGACTTGAACCTGCCATCACCGTCAGTATGTGGCTGGAAAGCCGGCCTGGAAGGATGGAAGTTGCTTTATAGAACTGAGCCTACAGCAGAAGAGTCTTGTAAAGAAACGCTTGTTTGATGTAATGGGAAATGCAACGGCGCTGAATCTAAAGTACTTTGCCATGAGTTTTGTAGCTGCCCGTGCCCTAAGGACCTTAATTAATGTCAAACAAATGCCAAAGTCTGATATTTATGGCTCAAATTTGTGACGTAATAGATTTTATATTATTACATTCTGTGATTAGGTCTAGTACAATGAATAATATCATCCATTAATAACGACATAGAATTAATGCTAAAAGCTTAAAATGATGTTGTTAAACTGTCTGTTTGCATTAAATACAGCTTTTCTTAATCTTATAATTTTCTGCCCATCTTACAACTGGGGTAACCTAAAATTAACTGTTTTGAGATTAATATATCATGAGCATACCGATTTAAAAACCTTTTCTCTTTTTAAAAAGAATGTATGGGTCCATTGGGAGCTGATGTACTTATATTTTGTCTGTGGAAATGGTGTGACTTACAAAAATCCCTAGCTTAACACTACAAAGTCGATTTCATTAGTTTCTGCACCTAGGGGGTAGGCAACCTGCCACCACGCGGCTGGCACATGGTCCAGTTACGTTCCAGAACACCTCCAATAATATTGGTGAGTGATAGCTACCCATAGAAATGGTCGGGTGTGCTCGTTTAGCGATTTTCTCAAATTTGCCCCTGGCAGGTATATAATCCGCCATATCGCCAATCTCCCGTGGTTGATAACTTGGTTCCACTTCTTAAAAGTGAGGTACCACTGTGCCAAATAGCAATGCTCTACTCAAAAATGCAAGGTTGGTTTGACTAACCGCCGTACTATAACTAAATGTATAGAAGTAGATGTATGTGTATTGGCTTATAACAGGAACCTAAGCACTAATATAAAAATACATCAGAAAAGCAGAACTATTAATTAAACATTAATTAAATTACAACACAACTTTTAACATTTTTCCTTTTTTTATAATGATTTGTCTTGTAAAGTTGTATTGAGTGTTCTCATCCTAAAATACATACTAAAAATTATGATTTTATTTTATTCCTGGAATCGGTATGTGAAGAGAGATTTAGCAAAATTAATAAATATCCTAAATTTGTTCAAGCTCGTGTAATTGAGCCATCAACTATATGGTTGGTCTTTGTAAACCTCCTTCCGACTAACCCATATGAAATTCTCTTGGTTAGAATCAAAGCATGATGCTGAAGGTACATCTTTTTCAATTTGTAGCCGATAAACCAGTCTAAATTTTCAAGGCCACCCTAAGAAAGTTTAACGAGTTCGGACATCAATCGATCTGGGACATCAGAGATCTGACTTGTTAGATCCAAAATGCATTGTCTACTAAGAACTTCTTCTTAAGCTGCTAAGCCACTTGTCTCATCTAGAGGCTATCTACGGGATCTGATAAAGATCCTTCATTTCGGTCTAAACTGTATGCCCTTAACCGATACTTATATTCGTGAGAATCTGGGTGATCATGGAGACTTCTTCTTGCTCTAAGGGCTCGAAACATATTTTCCAAAACATCCTAATTTAGGTGACGGGTTACAATATGTTTGAAGTTATGTCTAGTTTTTAAGTCACCCAATAATGACTTCAGTGACGTATTGGCTATCAATATAACAAGACTTTACTCATTTTATCGAAAATATTATTCTGCAAGTTAAAATCAAACCAATAGTATATTATTTTATATGGAGGAAAAGTGATACTTTTCATGGTGCGCTCGTGTTTAACAGCCGAACGGAGTGAGGCTGGTAATAGAGAGCAAGCCATGAAAAGTAACTTTTCCTCCACATAAAATATGCTGTTTTTTCTTCAAATGTCGACAAATTAATGCAAAAATATCTCTTTTTAATAGTAATAATAATAATTATTATCAAAGATAAGTTGGTATGCAAGGCGGCTTAGACCGGTATCGGTGAATAGGCACAGGTCGTTGCTATAGTAATGTAACATAAAGCTGTCAGTGGACACTGTCAACAATAATTATTTTTTTTAAAATTGCGTCTCCGATTGCGTTTTAATTCCATATTGATAAGCAGTTATTGAGTAAGTTCGATTAAGTTAATAACCAATTTGTTCCTAAATTAGTGATTTTTAGAAATGCAGTGCACAAATTGAGTGATAAAAATACAAATTTTAGTTTAATAATTCTTGAGTTGTTGACGCTTGCTTTGTTGTTTGTTTGTATCTATGTTGCTATGGTAACACTTTTACCTCCGCCGGCGGAAAAGTGAAAAGTAAAGCTCCGGCGGAGGAAAAATTAAACTTCACGGCCGCCTACACAGTCGAGTAATGACAGATTTACTGACGTTTGAAGAAAAAAGCTTTTTTTCTGTCTCGACTATCTTCTGCAGGTACTCAAAGGTTTAAACCGTCGAACTAATCATTTACCTAAGAAACGATAAATATTACACATTAATGTGATTAACTATGTTGGGGTTTGGAACCTTCGGCAACATGCACTAAAACGGAGTTTTGCCCACAATACCGAAACAGAATTATTGCACTCGACGCGCGTTTCGCTAACCATGTTAGCGAACTAAGGAGATGATTAAAACTGGATCTAATCATCTCCTGATGATGCTAACATGGTTAGCGAAACGCGCGTCGAGTGCAATAATTCTGTTTCGGTATTGTGGATAAAACTCCGTTTTAGTTAATGTGATTAAGATGAGGTTTGGACAAAGACATATAAAAAAAGAGTAGACCGATTTGTTTACTAAATATTAACACGCCAACATTGTTCCCCTTCTTCTTTCCTTTCTTATAAAATAGTAGGCAAGCCCTAGTATTACTTACCGCTCCTGCGGCGTTGTTGCCGATGACACTTAAGAGTATGTCTGTATCATGGAAAATCGGCAGCTTGTTTTTAATAACGTAACAGAAAAATTACATTTATTAAAAAATAGAGCATGTCAAAATATAAATGTTTCGCTTTAAAGTATACCGTGCAGATTATAATACTAACATATAAACATTTATAATACAAAACTTGAATCAAATAGAAAACACAAAAAAATATGAATTGTTATACCTATTTTTGGTAAATTTTCAGGGTAACAATTGGAATTTTGTAAAACAGTATATGGTGTAACTAGTAGGAAAAGCAAAACATTCCTGGACGATTGTGGTAGCAACACAGAAGTCCAGGAATGTGCTTTTCCCACGAGTTGCACATACGCATATTAATAATTAGAATACGTATTTATAAAAATAGAGCCAAATATTACTCTAAATAAAAACGGTGTTTTAAATTTAAACTCAACATAATATCAAGTTTTGAATCGAGCGAGCTTGGAGTTTATTACGTAACTACGGAAACCACAGCTAAATCTTGCTTTTGATAAACGTCAGATCTGACAACCAAGGTGTTTAAATAGGACAGAAATGTTATATTCCCGTCCTAGGACGGAAATGTTGTACGTACAGTTATTGCATGTTGCCAGTAATGAATACAATATACAATCATGACTTTTGCGGTGAGAAAACACATCGGAAAAGTATAGTTTTTCGTCCGATCGGATTAAAACGTTTTTTCTTCTATATTTAGACATTCTTAAAAGGCGTTTTTGACCATTAAAATGTTGCGCAATTGTTTGGTTATCCCACAAGAAAGCCCCAAAGTTCGACTTTTGAGGAGCTGAAATGTTAAAAAATGGTTGTACGCATGGTCCTTCGCTCGCTTCGGGGGCGCAAGCAAACAAAACTAATCCAAAGTAACCCAAGGCATGCCCAAGATAAAAAAAAACTTTAAAAAATATTTGCATTCTTGACTGACAATTTTTTTTTATAATGGGCATGCCTTGAGTTAGTTTGGGTTAATTTTGTGTGGTTGCGCCCGGAGCGAGCGAAGCGAGCGGAGGGCTATACGTGAAGTGGAACATTTATTTTTTACATTAATTTGGGTTAGCTCGGATTAGTTCTTGTTGGTTACGCCCCCAAATCGAGTTACCCCGTAAGAAAAGGTGAAACCTTTGGTAACATTGTGCGTCAGATGCCAAAAATTTTCTAATATTTACATTTCAGCTTCTCAATAGTCGAATATTGGGTCATTTTTGTGAGATAACCAAACAATTGCGCAACATTCTAATGGTCAAAAGCGTCTTTTCAAAGTGTCTAAATAAAGAAAAAACCATTTTTAGAAAATTCCAATTGTTATTAACCTGAAAAATTACCCTATTTTCCGCTGGAAACGATATGTAAACTGGCCCTACGTCACTACTTCACCACTTCACATTGGTCACGAAATCAGCGGTACTCCCTCTTGTCGCAAATACCGACAACGTCGCGTAGCCGGCCACTCGTCTAGAAGAAACTGGCCGCCATGTTCATGGCGTTTTTTCCGTATCGGTTTGTTGTTTTTTAAGTGTCTTTGAAACAAACTCATAATCGTATAGTAGGATAAGAAGTCAATCCGAATAGCAGAAAAACTGGAACTCGGATTATGAAGCAGAGGCGTGCATTGCTAGGATTGGAAAAAATATTTTAAAAATGTATTTGTACTTACGCTCAACGTTTTTAACAATTTTTAGGTAGTTAACTATATTTTGGAACGTTGATACCGGCTTTAAACTCATGTTTTTCGGAGACATTTCGTTTTCGAGCTATAATCATCAAACTTTTAAACTTTATGAGTGTAAAATGTATAATATTGTTTTAGTTTTAATGCAAACTAAAAATATAAAGATTAGGCATAAACTGGGGTTATACAAACTAAAAGAAAACACGTTTGTTGTTATTATTTTAAATTTTGCAGAAGTCTAAAGAAGGCGAACGAAAAATACTTTTTTCTACGACTGCCCTGAAAAGAGACAAAAACGCACTAACAACTCCTCATGAAAACTGGACATTTCAAACATCGTGTGCAAAGTATACTTTTCACACGCGTATTCGAATTAAAGGGCTTCGTCTCCGTTTTAGAGCTTCGCCCTCAGAGGTCCCATTCCCAGATCTCTAAAAAAGGGGGCCCAATTTTAGGGCTTCACCCCACCCCCCAGGAGCTCCTTTTTGCAAAATTGTGGAAATTGGAATCTCATACCATGGGCCCCCTTTTAAGGCATGGGGCCCAATTTTAGGGCTTCGCCCCCGGGGGCCAAATCTGTAAGAAATGGGACTCCCGTACCATAGGCCCCATTCTAGGGTTTCGCCCTTTGGGCCTCATTTTAGGGCTTCGCCCCAGGAGGGGAGCCCCTTTTCCAAATGTGTCAAATATGAGGCTCCCAAACCGGGGGCCCCATTCAAAGGCTTCGCCCCCCGAGGGCCCCATTTTGAAATCTGTGAAAGATGGGCCCCGTACCAGGGGCCCCATTTCAGGGCTTTGGGCCTCAAGGAGCCCCAATTTAGGGCTTCACCCCCGGATGCTCCCTTTCCCGAGTATGTAAAAAATGGGTCCCCCGAGGGAGGGCAAAGCCATAAGAGGAGACCGCCGGTGAATGGCGCCTTTTTCCAAAGATATGAAAAGAATAACTCCAAAAACTAAGGGCGAAACCCTAGAATGAGGGACGAAACCCTAAAAGGACGCCCCGGGTAGGGCGTCGTCCCGGCCCTGGCATCTCAATACCTACTCATCAACTAGTTACACAAATTGCTGTAGAAGTGTTTGTATGGTCTTTGTAAACTATAAATATTTTAATTTAAAGACAAGATGCTTGATATAATATTATAATAAATATTATATATCAGTATTATTTGCAGTCGTAGAAAAAGTATAGTATGCGTGTGAAAATCACTTTACACACTCGTGTGATTTAAGTCACTCGCCTACGCTACGGCTCGTGCCATCAAACTTCACACTCGTGTGAAAAGTGATTTTCACACGCGTTGCATACTATACTTTTTCTACGACTGCAAATAATATTGATATTATATAATATTTATTATAATATTATATCAAGTTATCAGTTTTTTTCAACACTTGTTGCAGAATATACTATTGGAATTTCCTTATGCAAATAAAGATCTATTACTTACCTTCTGTACCTCCTTCTCCCCTTACTAACTTTCAAAACGCTCATTTGTTTGATACAAAATGTAGGCGTACCAAATAGCAATGGTTAAAATGGCGGACGAGCGCCATGTTGAAACTTTTAAATAGAAAAGTGTGTCTTGCGATATCTCATTTCAATCGTATCATTGAGTACTTTATGATTTCTTAATATTAGACGGTTCTATTATCATTCAAAACAACATGGAGACGTTTTTAAAACTGACAATTTTTCATCTTTGACATGTCATAAAACCCAAACAGTTACATAATTACGGTTTGCACTTTCCCTCTTATTTTTTTATGAGCTATTCTGCCATATAAATTTTAAGTACTGTTAGCTGTCAATTTTTTTTACATATTTTGACATTTTTTGGCAGCAATGAAATGTATCAGATAGCCTTTAAAAATGCAAATCGAATTTCTCTATCTTAAACCGTCCGGATTTAAATTCTATAAAATTATAAATTGTTTAAAAGATACAGAAGATTTGCAGCATGACATCGATCAACTTTTTGAATGGTGTAAGGAAAATAATTATTTATACTTAAATGTCGAAAAATGTAGAGTTATTTCTTTTACTAGGAAAAATAATCCTATCCATTGCACTTATAATATTAATTCTGCTAATTTAGAAAGAATCTTCTTTGTTAAGGATTTAGGCATTTGGTTTCATTCTAAATTGAACTTTTTGGATCGTATACAGATGGCTGTAAACAGTGCATTAAAAATGTTAGGTTTTATGATTCGTACTTTGAAAGATTTCAATAATATATGTTGCAAGATTTATTTTGTGCTATTGTTGGATCTGTAGTGGAATATGCAGTTCCAGTATGGTGTCCATACTATTCTACCAGTAAAAATGAAGTTGAAAGAGTGCAAAAAAATCTGAGATTTATTGCATATAAATCGGGTCTAACATATAATGTAACTATGATGATATTATGCAACTTTTTAATCTTCGCACTTTGGATTCTAGACGTCAATATTTTGATTTATGTACTCTATTTAAAATAGTTAATAATATGATCAATTCTCTGGAATTACTGCAGCTGGTGGTACTCCATCGTCCACAAAGATCTCCTAGAAATTCACACACATTTGTTACATATCATAGGACTAACTACGGTGTAAACACTCCATTATGTCGAATATCAAAATTGGCAAATGAAAATACAAATAAAAAAATATAGATTTCTTTAATATCAAATGTAATAAATAAAAAAAAAATGTTATGGAATCTTACAAGACCTAACTGATTGTGAGTTTTAATCTGGGTGATTAAATATATTATTTTGTTGTTTACCATCTAGGTAATTATATTATTACAAATGATATCAAATAATACTGAATATATTTTATTTTTTATTGTTAATAATTTATTTACTACTTGTTAAATAGTTGCAAGTTTTTGTGCAGTATTTTGTGTCTCTTTTTTGTATATGCTAAAAGCGTTAATAAATATTCCACTCTATTAATCCTCTAATCAATTATCAATTAAACGTAAATTGGTTTTTTCCCGAACTGTGACTAAAAATTTTTTTTTTTTTTAGTTATTCTTTTGTGTCTAGTCATTTTCATTTTTGTGATGGCTTATTATTTTCTGCTTGCAAGCAGGCTTATTTAAATGTTACCTTGACTTTAAACAGGTGTCCCCTAAAATGTTACGCCTATGGTGCTCCGCCCGCCTGGAGAAACATGGTGGCAGGCGCGTCATTGTGGGCGTACATAAATGAAACAAAAATGAAATCTTTGGCGCGCTTCGGCCGCCATCTTCATTGCTTTTCATTCTTTATTTTATCCCCTCTTCACGTTAATATTTCTAATGTTGGCATGCAAACATTTGGTAATTTATGAATGACCTACTCCGTCTTTTCTTTTTTTATATGTCTTTGGGTTTGGAACCTTCGGCAAAATGCACTAAAACAGAGCTTTATCCACAATATCAAAACAGAATTTTTGCACTCGACGCGCGTATTGCTAACCATCATCAGGAGATGATTAAAACTGAATTCTGATCATCTTTTAATGATGCTGACATGGTTCTGTTTCAGTATTGTGGATAAAACTGTGATTTAGTTAATTAATGTGATGCCCAGAATAAAGAACCAATATACTTATATATTTGAAAAGCTCTGCGCATTACATAAAGTTTTTTTAACTCAATTTGCCAAGAGCTCCACATTGACAAATTGCCCTTGAAAGAGTTTGAGAAAAAATGTTGTGGCATATTTTCGCCTCTGAGCACTTTTTGCATGCAAAGTCTCCATTGAAATGTTATGGGCAATATTTAAATCAGTTGTGCTAGTTAGTCTTATCCGTTTTCTAGAATATCTTATCCATTTATCTTAAACCCTTTCTTTACAAAATGATGCCTTAATAATTTTGTAACATGTGGTACATCATTAACAACATAAATCTTTCGATCCTTAATTAGATTTGTAAACCAAGTTTGGGACATGTTTGAGTGTGCAGATCTCTATTCCCTACGCCTAGATCTCCAAACATAACTACAACTGGAAAACCAGCTTTTCCAGCAAACAGTATTATATTAGATTTACATTTGGCCATCTTGTAGTCATATTCGAGAAATATTTGTTGCTTTCAATTTTCAAAAAATCCTATGATTTTAGGGTATCATCATTAACCTTGCCATACAAGTGAGTGCTTCGAACTTGGGTTTCATCAAATGAGAGCAAGCAAACTTTCTGTAAATCTATTAGCTCAGTGTTGTGGACAACAATTCAAACCTAAAAATAAATAATCGTATATTAATAATCACCTAAAATTCTAAAAATAATTATCTTTGCAGATACCTTTCTTTTAGGATTATTACATATTATATCACTGGAATCTAACCTCTTTTAAAAGTCCTTGTTTTAATTTGATTTTCGATGGATAGATGTTGCTGGCAGTGGATACCTCTTTTCAGACGTAAGCTGTATGCCTGAACACTTGCAGAATGTGTAAAGGCGCCTACAGACGACATGGCAAACGTAGACCAACTTCCGCATTTGTGGACATTGGCCGATCATGTGTATAGAAAACACATCACAAACTTCGTCCAACGTTGGCGCTGGCCGACGTTCGCCTTGGAGGCGGTATTTATAGCACACATCAAAGGGATCAGGTTTCGACTGGCATATATTGGCCCGTAGCTTAAATCTCTATACACACGATGCGTGAATATTTGTATTGTTTATTCTAAATCTGTAGCAGACATCCTACAGAAATTGCTGAAATATTCCGAGGGCTCTTTCTTTAGATCATCCAGTAAATTATTGTCACTGTACCTGAAGAAATTTATTCATTAGTAAGATTTAAGGTGTAGTCATAAATGGTTGACTTTATCGTTATAAAGCACACCTTTCACTTACCTACTCCAGATAATATTTGACCCACCATCTGCACTTCTTCTTAGGTGGTTTTTTTTTTAACTAGCAGTGCAGTTGTGGATAATAACAACAAATGATGAAGCCGAAACGACAACTTCAGTTTCATCGCGATCCATTTTGTTCAATGTTGGGTGTAGTTCGCTATTTTTCACACATTGCCAACATTCGCCAACGCTCGCATGTCGTGTGAATGCTTTAAATTTGCGAATGATGACGAATATGCGAATGTTGGCTTCAACGTTGGCCCCAGCGTTGGTCAAAACCCGCACATCGTCTGTAGGCCGCTTTAGAATAGCTTTTGATATGTCATCTACTGTCCATATTTCTCGTTTCTTAGGATTTTTATTTTTTTTTAATTGATTTGGGGTAAATATCTGCTCAAATGACTTGTTGGCTCTTTTCAAATGTCCAATTTATTTTCTCATTTTTGCTATAATTTCATCTTCGCCATCACTATCTGTCATAGTGATAAAATATATAGTTTATTTAAGTAAACATAGGTTTATGGCAAACTAATACAGTCCTCTAGGGGGACTGCTACAAAATTTTCTTCAGTGTTACTGATGACTACATTTAAATCACCATCATCAAAACATTCACTTCGGCATGCCCTATGAATAAAAAGTAAATATGCAATTATGTACGTTTTCCATGCTCTTAATGCTATTAAATTGTAATAGAGAGAATAAATGAATACACAGGAAGATCATATGGCGCTGTTTATTGACACGGTTCTTGAACAGTTGTAGGTTGCAATTAGGGGGAAACAGATGTCCTGGAAGTCAGTTCCACAGTGATGCAGTGCGCCAGACAAAGGAGTTTCTGTAAAGCGATGTTCTAGGTGTCTCCAGATATACGACGAACTGGTGAGCGCTTGCCGTCTGTCGTGACCCTCTGACAGGCGTTGCCAGGGGTGGAATGAGGCGGGCCAAATCCTGGGAACATCAGAATCTGCCGTGAAGGTATCTGTAAAAGAGGGACATGTCGACCACATGTCTGCGGTGTTACAGACTATCAAGATTCCGGGTCAACTCCGGGTCGCCGATGAGACGCACAGCTCTCTTCTGAATGGAATCCAGCAGCTGCAGAGTGTGCTTTGGTGCGGCACTCCAGATGTGTGAGCAATATTCTAAGCAAGGTGTGATTTGCGCTTTGTAGAGCAAGAGCAACTGCTGCGGTGTATACAGCTTTTTGTTGCGAAATAGGGCACCCCGCTTCTGGGAGGCTGATTTTGCGAGGTTAGTAACGTGCTCATGCCAGCTGCACGTGCTGTTGACCGAGACACCCAGTAGTCCGATTGACGGGTATGAAGGAGTGTTCAATCCTGCCATAATGATGTCAGGGTCCGCCGTACTGGCCCTCTTGGTAAACGTGGCTGCTTGGGTCTTTGCTGCAATGAACTAGACCAAAATTCGGTCGCTCCAAGTTTCAACTTTCTCCAGGTCTTGATTAATTGCTGTAATCTGCTCCTGTCTGCGGTGATAAGTCTCAGTCGCTGGTAAAGGTTTTTTCTGATCTAAATGTGGAGACAAGGGTACTGGCATCTGCAAAACTGTAAACAGGATTATTCGTTTCGGTCAGCAGGTGATTAATATAGATGAGGAGCAGAGTTGGTGAAAGTATTGCGCCCTGAGACACGCTCGCGTTAATGGTGAATGTGTCTGAGGTGTGTCCATCAACTGCAACGTGCAGAGATCGGTTTTTAAGGAAACTGGCAAGCCAGTTGCAGTTTGTTGAGCAATTCGTTATGCCAAACTCTGTCGAATGCCTTCGAAATATCCGACGCAATCGCTCGAGACTCTCCGTAGTGCTCAATTGCTCTACTCCATATATGAGTAACAAAGGCCAATATATCTCCTGTCGATCTCTCTGTGTGAAAGTCGTATTGATTATCGCTGATTATTCTGTTGTTCTCGAGGAACTTGAGTAGTTGCTGATTGACTACACGTTCCATGACTTTCGAGATTATGGGAAGCAAGGCAATTCGGCGATAGTTTGAGGGCGTGATTTTCTTGCCAGGTTGGACTCGAGCGACTTTCCAAGAAGATGGGTATATCCCTTTTCGGTAAGACAGAGAAAAGAGTCTGGAAAAAACGGGTGTTCGTTGGCACAGTTCTTTAACATCATGGCAGGTATTTCGTCCGGTCCTGATGCCTTTTGCGTATCTACTTCTTTAAGGATTTTACGAATATCACGGTGATGAAACTTGACTTCTGTCATGGTAGTGTTGATGTTCCATATGTTGGGGAGAGCCTTGCCTTGAGGGACGTCTAAGGTAGAGTGCAATAAAAACATTTTGGCTTTGCTTTTTCCTTGGCTGTAGTCGTCGTGACGCCACGTTCGTCTGTCAAAGGTGGGAGAGACGTTTTTGTAAAGTTATTACTTGCTGCCTTTGCTACCGCCCAGAAATTTCTGGAGCCACTGGGGCATTGCAAAAGTTTATTCTGGATCCTTTGATTGTGTTTGTCCTTAGTTTCGTCGATTACACGTTTGCATTAGTTTTTCGTTTCGACAAAATAATTGCAATTTTCAGCGGTCTGATTTTGCTGCCAGAACTTGTAGGCTTGCCGTTTCCTTCCTACAGCTCTTTCGCATCTTCTGTCGAACCAGAGCTTCCACTTTGACGGTAACTTGATGGAATTTGGGATGTATGCTTCTATTCCTGAGGAGATTACTTGCGTAATTCCTTCGTTCGCAGCAGACTGACGGGTCATCGGGTCATCAGTGCCAAAACAGACATCGAGCCAAGGAAAATCTAGGTAGAACTCCCTTAGATCGTCCCAGTTTGCAGAATTCTAATGCCAGATTTTGCGAGGCAATGGTGGATCCCTCTGTAGACGTGGCAATTCACAAACCATTGTAATAAGTTTGTGGTCGGAAGTACTTAATGGCGGACCAACTGTAATTGTGTACTGGTCAGGATTGGTGGTTAGAAAAAGATAGGACGGCGGCGAATTCGCCCCTCTCTGAGATTCGAGTTGGTTCGTCTATAAGTTGAGTAAGCCCGCATCCGATTGATGATATATGTTTCTGTGTTCTTTATGTTTTTCATTTATGTTATTTTTGGTTAAGGAAACTTACTCTGTTAAGGAGTTCCTTCACTAATTTTCCACCAGATATTCTTATCCAGAATGCCGAAACAGAGTTTTTACACTAGACGCACGTTTCGCTAGCAATGTTAGCATCATCACGAGATGACTAAAACTGTCAGCTCGTTACGGTGATGTATCAGTTTTCAGTTTCTGTTAATAGTACAAAAATTGAGGCTACTAATGGACACAACTAACCAAAACAAATTAGTTAAACGCAAACTATTAAATTGCTTTAAAACACCTCATTGGGACATAAATCTAACAAACCAGTCCATTATGACATGGAACTGAATTTATGAAATTCGAAACTTGACGATCTGCCAACAATCGTTAATGTTCTTAAGCGTATTCATTTTTATTTCTAGATTTCATTTTATTGAAAACGGAGGCAGGTTTGGAGAAATCATTTTTAGGCTTTTCAGCTTCGTCCATTCTAGTGGAATAAAGGTTTTCAGATGGTACAGAATTTTATTATATAAAATATTGAGTAAAATGTTATCGTAAGTAACGCTCTAAATAAAAAAATAAAGTGTGTTGTGCTACTTGTTGTTCAGCTATCGGTCGTCGTGTAGGGTAAAAACTATTTTTATGACCACAGTTGGGCGAATCGGTTGCGTCGTACATATATTATCCTTCTTACGTATTATTTTTATAAAATGCAAGATCTACATTCTAAGGCCAACAAAAACTAATATCTTTTAAGTTTATGACTATTTTCTTAGTAATATATTACATAATAAATTTGAAATACTTTTAATAAAACTTATTTTTTTAGATGTGTTTGCAAGTGGGGTTATTTTTACAATGAAAAGGAAAATAAATGTGTGATTAGTGATGCTGTATCAAAAATGAAACTGAATAGTAAATTGAAAGAAGAACACAAAGGTGCAAAGGACATATGGAAGGTATTTTTGAGAGCTGTATTAAGAGTTATAGGAACGCCTTCATCATCCATAACGAAATCAATTTCTAATCTGGTTTTAGGCGTTAGTTTTCTGAATTTAGTGCCATAAATTTCTTAAATATGTTGTTTTTCGATATATTTATTTTCTAACTTGTCCTAGTTAAGGATTCAGGCAGTAAAGTTAATATAAATTTGAAAGGGCCAATATTTAACCAATGATCTAGTTAAAAACCAAGAAGTGGATTCAATGTATACATATTTAAGCACATTGCTTGATCGTTTTAGGCATTATACAAAAATTGTAAAACTGAAATGTACAGTTTGGCAGATGTTCTTGTTAACTTATTCTCTACATATTTGAAAGATTTCTAAATATATGTTCTTGTTACTAATTTTAAATCGAATATAATTTATGACGTGCCACACTCTTCATCTGCCTATCCTGCTGCTTAGTGCAAGATTGGTACAGGAAGCTCTCTACCACTCGAACTGCAAATTGCCCATGATGTGCTAGGTACCACTCCTGAATAACAAAATAAATTTATAAATAAGTTTGCAAGTAAGTAATGAGGTAATAGATAACAAGAAATCAAACATTTAACAAAACAGTGTTCATGTTTATTAACAGATTATTGTTAACATGTAACATATAATCAGGTGCCCTGCTTTTGAAGCTCTAGTTTGCAGAATATACAGTGAGAAATAATACTCCAAAGAAGTTAATCTAGTTTGTAACAGTTATAAACTTATAATGCAATAAATCTATAAAAAAGAAACAGTAAAAAAGCAAAAAGAAATAGAACAATTCACTAATAACCGCAAATCGACATTAGCTTTCTTAGGTGTTTTCTAAGTAAAATTGAATGCCACTACAGCTACCCAGTATCCGATGTTTAATTGATAAATTCAGTTAATACAAACTATTAGTTAAGATAATTAAGACATTAATTACTGAATTGATTTATGAAATTAACTCAATAAAATCAATCAATAAAGTAATTAGTGCAAGCGATTATGAATTCAGCACAATGAAATTAAATAACCCAAAGTAATCCAATCTAATGAATGCAGTTGATTTCCAACTATTAATCAAATAGTGTAAAATGAATTTAATGAAATTAATTACCGGAGTAACTAATGATGTAAATCACCAACTACCAATTCAACAATGTGAAATTAATTCTGTTAAATTGAGTTAAATAATGAAATTAATTCTGTTAAATTGAGTTAAATAATAAATCAAAAAACTAATTATCAATTAAATAATATCACCTTGCCCTAATGACACTTTCCAATAAAGCAAATAATAAATGAGTTAAACTTTCAAATAGGGATGCTAACGTTACGTAATAAGGTAATAATTAAAGTAAAGGTAAAGTCCAATCAAAATAAATAAATATCACAAAATAATATAAGAACTCGAGTGCTCAGCCTATGCCAGACAACAGCAGAGAACTATTAAATTGAATCAAGTACAAAATAATTAATGAAAGCAAAACTTCAAATGGTTTTTAGAGAGGCAAAATATATTAAGACATAAGGTAAAGTAACAACAAATGAACTTTTCAGGGAAAATTTAAAAACATCGATTGCTAGGTGAAAAAACTTAATGTTTTTATTTTTTCTCGGGAAGTAACTTTTTTCTATAAAAAAATATCGCTCCGAAAAAATACCCGTCATTTTGCAATGATGTATACAACTTAATATAGGTGCAAACATTTTTGGAAATTATGATGGGTATATAAGAAGATATATAGAAAACCATGTTTTATTGAAAATGTAAAAATTTGACCGGTAACGTATCTTGCACTAATAAAAAAATCTCATTTAACGCGAACTTTTTTGCATATACTGTATATTTTAGTAAATGATAATATAAAAGTGCTCTTCCAATAATTTGATTTTATTTCTAATAGAAACCCTGCTTAATCGATTTGATTAGTCTTGCCAGTGTGTTCTATTTCCTGGATATTACTAGAATTATTTCGTGAAACGTTAGCCTAGGGTTTACATAGTTTTTGATAAAAACAAAAAAATATATGTGTTAAAAGGAAATTAACTATTTTCCTTGAGCACTAGTTAGAACTGTGTTTTGGGGCGAAGATCGATCTGCACTTTGTTTCCAAGACACACACACATGCACGCATGCATAGAGATGCTTATGCAAGATTTCTGTATTTCGGATTATTGTGGCCCTTGAATGACGAGAAATGAAAATAACTTTTTTTTTTCGTTTATCTACATAGCTTTGTCATATTTTATTTACTCACTACTTTTGTCCGTATTTTGAGACAAAGAATTCTAGTTTACCTTACAATTAATTGATTGCCTATGGTTCCACCAATGGGGTCTGGTGCAGATAAGGTAACTTCTTAATAATGTTTTTTTGGACAAATTTTGGTACCAATCGATTCGTTTTTTTATTTTCTTTCCAAAAAAGTGGGGATCATTGAGATATTATTACGTTTTTTTGGTAAAAAATTGATATTAAATGTTCGTAATGTCGGTGCAATAAGCCATATTTCCATTAAGGTGATATCAGACGGTTCACTTTTTATTCTTTTCTGTCTTTTTCAAAAGTGATAAATGAATTAATTAGTGAACCAATCCAGCGATGTTGGATTTCGGCATTCTGAGTGATCATTCATCCGAATGAACCGAACAGTGAACCGTCTGATATCACCTTTACAGACGCGACGTTTTAAAAGCAATTTAAGCATCAAGTAGGCTTTGCAAAATGTGAGGCAAAATGTCAAAGTTAACAAAAGCCAAATTTAAAACCGTTAATGTCGATTTGTTGACAGTATTTCGAAATCTTTTTAAAGATCGTGATCGAAGCGCAATAAAAATGGAAATTCAAGGTTCATTCGAGCTATATGAAATCGTATTAAATTATAGCAATGAGAACTATACGATTTTTTAGTAGGTAAAGTATTACCATAGCCTAAAGAAGAATAGCCGCGACACTCGGCTCGTTTAGTGGGGTACGGCATCAAATTTTCTCCCTGAAGCTCACTGAAGCGAGCACACTACGCAGTTGGAACTCGATGCCAATCATACGCGCTTACCTGGGCCAGAGTGCAATACATTTTCATAGGAATTAAAATTGAAAAAGATTTGTTGTTTGGGTAAATAGACTATCGTTATGTGTATATATTGTTTTGTTTGTATGATATATAAATAAGTTAATGTTTATGTGTTAAAATGGGAAAAGGACGGCAGAGTTGTGCAGCTAGATAGTTTGTTTATTTAAACTTAAATTTGATCATAAGGTATCGGAATCGGTTCAAATGACTAAAATAAATTGGAACTAACTGAAACTAACTGAAAGTTAATTGAACGACTAACCAAAGCTAACCAAAAGTAACAATAAGCACCAAAACAGGCTAAAACGTATCGTAACAGGTTACAAAAATTAAAGTAAGTTAAAGCTAACCAAAACGAAACGAATTTAAGCGACTAACCAAAAACATTAAATTTGCTTATAACGTATAGGTACCACCGATCTCCATATATGGATAAACACAAAACGATCCAAATGATACTGATTCATGCGCCTTCAGATGTAAACAAAATAAGGTAGTTCTGAGACCGCGCAGTTTCAATTAGCAGGTTATCGATCGATTCCACGTGCTTCATCACCGCATGGCCGCGAATAAGCGACAGGTCCGGATTTTAAGAATTTGGAAAAATATTTTTGCCGTTGTATATATTACCAAAAATTTAAAAGCAAGTTGATAGATGATATATTTAACACAAAAATTGCAGGCCATTGGTTTTTAAAAGAAATAGAATAGACCAACCGATAAAATATACAACTTTTGTTATTTTTTCCGCATCTTGCTTTGTTTTGGAGACAATTACACATTACATACCACAATCTGTAGACAAGAATACACCTTTTTTAGTTTTTTAAAATATTAATTTTTGTTGCATTGAATAGCTAAAATAACTTTGGGGCAAAGAAAGGTTTATTAAAACAAAAAATCATGATATAAACGTTTTATTTATATTAACTTACATTAGGTAGCAGTAGTAGTTTATTTGGAAAAAGCCAATAATACCAAATATGTAGATAGTATGTACCAAGATACAAAATACTTAAGCCTATACATGTCGAACTGCTCTTGAAAGAACTTTAACATATTTAAATTTTAGTAAGATACATCTAGCGAGATTTTATTATGAAATAAAAAATACTTAAAAATATCTATTCCTTCATAACAACCATTGTTCTAATTTAGTTAAAGAAATTTTAACATATTTAACCATACTTGTACACAAATTTTATTAGCAAACAACCAGGAAGATTCTATCATGGGGAAAAGAAACCTTAAAACATCTATTCCCCCACAATAACTATAGTTCTAGTTCAATTTATTTAATAAATATTTTTTTAATACTTTTTTGTTTTGTTTAAAGTTCCAGTCCTTACTTCAACAGGTAGCAAGTTATACAGGGTTAGTAAAAAGAACCGGAACGCTTAAATATCTTCAAAATCGTTAAAGCTACATTTACAAAATTCGGTACCTGGGCGTTTCCGGGCGTGCGGAATTGAACCATGATATCGGCACTGTTGCCAGATTTCCCAGTTTTGTGTTACACGGAGTCATTTTGTTATCTTAAATGGAACGCCCCACTTACTTTTATTGCAATAAATTGGGCGTATCAAATTTAGTAAGGCCCCAAATTTTCAAAATTTTGTCTCTTCTAATTGTTGAGATGTGACAACAACGCATTTTTAGTAAAAAGTACCGGAACGCTTAAATATCTTCAAAATCGCTCAAGCTGCACTTACAAAATTCGGTACCTGGGGGTTTCCGGGCATGCTGAATTGAACCATGATATCGGCACTGTTGCAAAATTTCCCAGTTTTGCGCTACACGGAGTCATTCTGTTATCTTAAATGGAACGCCCCACTTATTTTTATTGCAATAAATTGGGCGTATCAAAATTAGTAAGGCCCCAAATTTTTTAAATTTTATCTCTTCTAATTGCTGAGATGTGACAACAACGCATTTTTAGTAAAAATTAAAAAGTACCGGAACGCTTAAATATCTTCAAAATCGCTCAAGCTGCATTTACAAAATTCGGTACCTGGGGGTTTCCGGGCATGCAGAATTGAACCATGATATAGGCACTGTTGCCAGATTTCCCAGTTTTGGGCTACACGGAGTCATTTTGTTATATTAAATGGAACGCCCCATTTGTTTTTATTGCAATAAATTGGGCGTATCAAATTTAGTAAAACACCAAATTTTCCAAAATTGTATCTCTTTTAATCGCTGAGATGTGACAACAACGCATTTTTAGTAAAAAGTAAGGGAACGCTTAAATATTTTCAAAATCGCTGAAGCTGCATTTACAAAATTCGGTACCGGGGGTTTCCGGGCATGCGGAATTGAACCATGATATTGACACTGTTGCCAGATTTCCCAGTTTTTCGGTACACGAAGTCATTTTGTTATCTTAAATGGAACGCACCTTTGTTTTTATTGCAACAAATTGGGTGCGCCCAATTTAGTAGGATTCCAAATTTACAAAATTTTATCTATTATGTGCTGAGATATGATAACATCACAGTTTTGACTACGTGTACCGCAAAACTGGGAAATCTGGCAACAGTGTCAATATCATGGTTCAATTCAGCATGCCCGGAAACCCCCAGGTACCGAATTTTGTAAATGCATCTTAAGCGATTTTGAAGATATTTAAGCGTACTTTTTACTAAAAATGCGTTGTTGTCACATCTCAGCAATTAAAAGAGATACAATTTTGAAAATTTGGTGTTTTCCTGGCAACAGTGCAGATATCATCGTTGAATTCTGCATGTCCGGAAACTCCCAGGTACCGAATTTTGTAAATGCAGCTTGAGCGATTTTGAAGATATTTAAGCGTTCCGGTACTTTTTACTAATAATGCGTTGTTGTCACATCTCAGCAATTAGAAAAGATAAAATTTTGAAAATTTGGGATTTTACTAAATTTGATACGCCCAATTTATTGCAATAAAAATAAGTGGGGCGTTCCATTTAAGATAACAAAATGACTCCGTGTAGCACAAAACTGGGAAATCTGGCAATAGTGCCGATATCATGGTTCAATTCCGCATGCCTGGAAACCCCCATGTACCGAATTTTGTAAGTGTAGCTTTAACGATTTTGAAGATAATTAAGCGTTCCGGTTCTTTTTACTAACCCTGTATAATGACAGGCCCTTATCAAACAAGCCAAAAGGGGTGGAGGTTTTTGTAATCACATTTATATGAAAATTGTGGTGATGCCTGGTATGATAATTATGAACTTCACTATTTATTTTTAGTAAATCCTGCAAATATGAAGGTTGAAGACCATGCTCTATCTTATAAATAAAAATAAAAAGCTGGTAGTCGAAACCATTTTCAATGTCAAGCCAATTGAGGGAGTTCAAGGTCTTTAAATCCTATTCCTAACGTCTACACCAACATATACACTAACAAAATACACTAATAACGAACTATTATAATAATAAACTAAACTAGATGTCCAAATGTAAATTAGTTATTTTCAACTAAATCGATAAAATAAACCACTCAAACGCACGTACGTACTTCAATAACTGAACGAAACGAAACGCCGAAAGCCCAATACGGCAAACACAGAAAAATTTATTATTTCAAGCGCAAGCAACAAGCAAGGTGAGAGAAATGATAATATTTTTGATTACCGAACTGTAAAAGCTTTATCAGCTGATTTCGTCCTGTCGCTTCTCGGTGTTTGTGCGCATGAGTAAAAGTATCCTATTTTCAGTTCTGTCCGAAGCAGAACCCGGTTTTTTCCCCCATGATTGGTACGATTTTTCGACACACGCAGAACGGTTTGTGCTTATCCATATATGGAGATCGGTGATAGGTACCGATTCAAATGATTAAAATAAATTGGAACTAACTGAAAGTAACCGAAAGATGATTGAATGACTAACCAAAAGTAGCTAATAGCACCAAAACGGGCTAAAACGTATCGGAACAGTTTAAAAATGTTAAAGTAAATTAAAACTAACCCAAATTAACCGAATATTGGCAAGTAACCAAAGACATTAAAATTGGTTATAACGTATCGGAACCGGTTTCAATGACTAAAATAAATTAAAACTAACTGAAATTAACCGAAAGTTGATTGAACGAAACTGAGTTGAAACTAACCGAATTTTGAGGACTAACTAAAACTAACCAAACACATTTAAATTAATTATAACGTATCGGAACCGGTTCAAATGACTAAAATAAATTGGAACTAAGTGAAAGTTACCGAAAGTTGACTAATCTACTAATCATCTCCTGATGATGCTAACATGGTTAGCGAAACGCGCGTCGAGTGCAATAATCCTGTTTCGGTATTGTGGATAAAACTCCGTTTTAGCAAAGACAATACTATAGTATTGTCTTTGGTTTTAGTAAAAATACTATAGTAAGTTAGAACTAAACCAAATTAGCCGAATTTTGGCGACTAACCGAAAGTAATCAAAAACTTTAAAATTGGTTATACCGTATCGGAATCGATTCAAATGATTAAAATAAATTAAAACTAACTGAAGTTAACCGAAAGTCGATTGAACGACTAACCAAAAGTAACCAACAGCACCAAAAGGGCTAAAACGTATCGTAACAGATTAAAAATATTAAAGTAAGTTGAAACTAACCCAAATTAACCGAATTTTGGCGACTAACCTAAATTAATTAAAAACATTTAAATTTGCTATAACGTATCGGAACCGGTTCAAATGACTAAAATAAATTAAAACTAACTGAAACTAACCGAAAGTCGATTGAACGACTAACCAAAAGCACCAAAAAGGGCTAAAACTTATTGTCATATGTTATTATCTGGGCATAAATAATATATTAATATAATATTAATTTCTATAAAAGGTCAGTTGCCTTTATTTTTGCGTAATAGAATGAGAAATCGTTTATACAAATAATGTAAAGTATGCATGTTAAAACTAAACATCAGAAAAGTAGATGCAAGGAGTTTGATCGGGGACATTAACCGGTATTTGGAAGAATCAGCAAGAAAGTGCAAGCTCGATAATAATTAATCCGGATTGACATATTGGGCAAAAATAATAATGGCCGCAGTAAGTGGGCGGTGCAATAGTTGCGAAAATTGATGAATGTACAGGTTATCGCTGTTTTTGGGAAACAGGGAGAACGAATGACTTCTAAGTATGAATGGCTAGTTAGAAAATGAAACATAGTGGAGAGTATGGTAAAAAGAGAAAGAGATAATTTTAAGAAATGCGAAAATAACAATGAGCAATAGAAAAAGGCGTGAATGAATGATAGGAAGAAAAAGTGGAATGGGGAAAGGAGAAGGCAGCTAGAGAGGAGTGAGTCGGGAGGAAGAGGACTCGAGCGGCGACAGCCGTTACGGGTAGTCGAGAGTTGGCGAAAGTCCAACTCGAGTGTTGACAGCCGTTACGGCTAGTCGAGAGTTGGCGAAAGCCCAACTCGAGTGTTGACGGCCGTTACGAGTAATAGAGAGTTGGCGAAAGTCCAAGTCAAAAATTGGCGAAAGTCCAAGTCGAGAGTTGGCCAAAGTCCAAGTCGAAAGTTGGCGAAAGTCCAAGTCGAGAGTTGACGAAAATTCAAGTCGAGGAAAAGTTTAACTTGCGGTTCTAAGTGAAAGTGTAAACAGAGGGTCGAGAATAAGTGGCAGCCCAAGTCGACCGAGATCTAGTGGAAATCCAAGGCAGCCAAAGGCATTCAGTAGGACAGTCTCCGTTTCGAGCTGAAACCGGTTGAGGGTTGGGGACTTGACGCGAGGACCATCCTAGGGTTGCTTTTAGAGAAAGAGAGATCTAAGTCAATATCATTATATTATAAATTGTGTATCTATTAAGTTACACCCCTAACGCATATTAAAGTACCTCCGCAGCCATAGCGCGACAGTATCGTAACAGATTAAAAATATTAAACCAAAATTAACCGAATTTTGGCGACTAATTTAATTAATTAAAAACATTTAAATTGGTTATATCGTATCGGAACCGGTTCAAATAACTAAACTAAATTGGAACTAATTGAAAGTAACCAAAATTTGATTGAAATACTTACCAAAACAAACCAAAAATAACTAAAAGTACCAAAACGGGCTAAAACATCGGAATAATTTAAAAATATTGAAGTAAGTTAAAACTAACCCAGATTAATTCAATTTTGGCGACTATCCTAAACACTAAAATTGGTAATAACGTATCGGAACCGAAAGTAATCGAAAGTTGATTGAACGACCCAATTTTGGCGCCTAACCAAAACTAACCAAAAATATTAAAATTGGTTATAATGTATCGGAACCGGTTCAAATGACTAAAATAAATTAAAACTAAATGAAAGTTGATTGAACTAACCCAAACTAACCAAAAGCACCTAAACGGACTAAAACGTATCGGAATAGGTTACAAAATTTAAAGAGCCCAAGAATAATCGAAAATGAATAATATGGAAACATTCATAAAATATATGTATACACATTTTATAGAAATAACATGTTTCTAATTTTTTTATTAGTCTTACAACCATTTCATCATTTCATATTTTCCAGGTTGTGGTTATGTGGAAGATAAGAAAGTGCAAAACATTTCGTTTGACAATAAACAGTTCGGATTCTACAATAAAGATGTAAGTCTCAAAATAGTATATTATTTTATATGGAGGAAAAGTGATACTTTTCATGGCGCGCTCGTGTTTAATAGAGAGCAAGCCATGAAAAGTAACTTTTCCTCCACATAAAATATGCTGTTTTTTCTTCAAATGTCGACAAATTAATGCAAAAATATCTCTTTTAATAGTAATTATAATGATTATTATCAAAGATAAGTTGGTTTGCAAGGCGGCTTAGACCGGTATCGGTGAATAGGCACAGGTCGTTGCTATAGTAACGTAACATAAAGCTGTCAGTGGACACTGTCAATAAGAATTATTTTTTTAAAATTGCATCTCCGATTGCGTTTTAATTCCGTATTGATAAGCAGTTATTGAGTAAGTTCGATTAAGTTAATAACCAATTTGTTCCTAAATTAGTGATTTTTAGAAATGCAGTGCACAAATTGAGTGATAAATACAAATTTTAGTTTAATAATTCTTGAGTTGTTGACGCTTGCTTTGTTGTTTGTTTGTATCTATGTTGCTATGGTAACACTTTTACCTCCGCCGGCGGAAAAGTGAAAAGTAAAGCTCCGGCGGAGGAAGAATTAAACTTCACGGCCGCCTACACAGTCGAGTAATGACGGATTTACTGACGTTTGAAGAAAAACATTGTTTTCGCTGGTTGTTTTTCGTAAAAGTCGATCGTTATCTAGATATATCCATTATTTCAGATTTGATCAGCACCTTGATAACATTTTGATTCGCTGTAACTTTTTTGTTTTTGAAGATATCAAGGTAAACAAAATAGCAAAATGTAGGGTTGGTAGCCAAGTTTTTTTCTAGGTTACATATAAAACCAAACACTAACAATTTTCTGACATAAAAGCCTACTCTATATATTTTTTAAATAGAACACCCTGTATATTACTACATTTTTGGAGTCTCTAGTGAAATCTAAACACATGTCGTGTATAATATCCTATACCTATACCTGTTTACGAAATATTGACAGTTGAATGTCGGGCATTTTGACATTTTGACAGGCTTTAAAATCTAAACCGCACGAGATCAAAGAAAACGGTTTGCACATCTCTATCTTAGGTTTTCATAAGCTATCGAATGACAGTGGCTTTGAATTTAACCGGAGGTTTAAAAGTTCCGGTTAATTTTATCCGCGGGTTAAATTCAAAGTTACTGTCATTCGATAGCTCATGAAAACCTAAGACAGGAATATGCAAACCGTTTTCTTTGCTCTCGTGCGGTTTAGATTTTAAAGCCTATCAAAATGTCAAAATGCCCGACTTTCAACTGTCAATATTTCGTAAACACCTAGAGATAGGTATAGGATATTATACACGAAACGAAATATATTTAGATTTCTCTAGAGAGTGCAAAAATGTAGTAATATACAGGGTGTTCCATTTAAAAAAATATAGAGTAGGCTGATATGTCAGAAAATCGTTAGTGTTTTGTTTTATATGTAACTTAGAAAAAAACTTGGCTACCAACCCTACATTTTGCTTTTCTGTTTACCTTGATATCTTTAAAAACAAAAAAGTTACAGCGAATCAAAATGTTATCAAGATAAATTGAACGCACGGTACATGTTGCACCGATTTAGCGTAATTGTGCACTTCATGCATAAACTAGTTCGTGAACTATAGCCAGATCAAAAATTTACTTTCATTTCACCATCTGGACAATATTTTTATCTAGTGAATAAAATGAAAAAGCTGTTAGAAAAAATATTATAAAATTGTGCAGGTTGCTAAGAATCTATATAAGACAAAATTATGTACTTATATAAGATCTTTTTTAAGCTTAAAAGAGAACAACTAGATAAATCAAAATTTTCAAAATTATTATTGCAGATCTTCACAAGTTCGTCTAAAATCGTAACTACTTGTGCAATATAATCTCTCATATATTATAGTTATATTCATTTCAGTTTATTTCAATTTCAATTTATTATAATATGTGTGTTATAACGTTAAAAAATAAATAATTTTCTACATAAATGAGTTGTTTTATTCATCGTAATTTATCAAAATAATATGTAACTCAATTATATTTTTCTTTGGGTAATTGACTTTTCTTTCAAGAATGCTGTACTTACTACAAGTAATCTACATTCGCCATTCTTAATTTCACTTCAAAAAACATTTTTAAATATTTCTTTCAGGTGTAATGTTTAAATAAATATCCGGCTCTCTTTATGCAGTTTTTTGGATCAAAAAATTGGTTATTCTCTACTCGAAATAAGCAGTATTTTATAAATCATATATTTTGTAGTGAAAGTTTAAATAACATAATAGGGGAGAGTAACAATTTGAGTATATAAAGTCCCAAAAAATTTGAGTACGGCTCACTTCACTAAAGACTGCCGTGGGGTTGACGTCAAGTTAGATTTATTTATTTCCTCCCCACTACATAGTGATAAAGTTGGTCCTCGCTTGTCAAAGGTGTTAAGTGTCGCAGCTATATTTTTCTTTAGGTTATGGTATTACTAAGGGAGAATTTAAGGTGTAAAAATCGGCGATGCCGGAGACAGTGCACAATTAAACAGGGGGCGGACAAACCATTTGGAATTTTTTTTTATTGCAACGGATGCCGTAAGCAGTACTCAGTGTTAATAGGATCGTTTTTTGAAAAATCGAAAGTACCAATTCGGCAGCAACTATGTCTTTTTTGGCACTGGTCATGCGGAATGAGATCGGGACTAGCAGCGGCCGAATTAGGAGCAGGAATAAGGAAGAAAAGTATAATACAAATATACAGATATTTAAGAGATATTTGTTCTTGGTATTTGCTTCGCGCAAGCCATTCGTCATGCATGTGCGTAGTGCATAAAACGAGACGGAACTAACCCAAGCTAACCCAAACTAACCCAAGCTAACCCAAACTAACCCAAGCTAACCGAAATTGTTTCCCGTACGTTTGCATGAAGAATGGCCATTCTTCATGCACGTGCGTAGTGCCTAAACCGAGACGATTCATGCAAGTGCGTAAGGCATAAAACGAGACGGAACTAACGCAAACTAACCCAAGCTAACCCAAACTAACCCAAGCTAACCGAAATTGTTTCCCGTACGTTTGCATGCACGTGCGTAGTGCCTAAACCGAGACGATTCATGCAAGTGCGTAGTGCATAAAACGAGACGGAACTAACCCAAGCTAACCCAAACTAACCCAAGCTAACCCTAACAAACCCAAGCTAACCGAAATTGTTTCTCCTACGTTTGCATGAAGAATGGCTTGCGCTTCACGCAAGCCATTCTTCATGCACGTTCATTTTTTTTTATGGCAGTGGCACACACACTAAAGGGAGATCCTATGGCGCTCGACGAGCGGTGTGTGTGCGAAGATGTTGATTGACACGGTTCTTGAATAGTTGTAGGTTGTAATTAGTGGGAAACAGATGTCCTGGAAGTGAGTTCCACAGTGATGCAGTGCGCCAGACAAAGGAGTTCTTGTAAAGCGATGTTCTAGGTGTTTTTAGTTTTACGACGTCGTGACCGTCTGGCAGGAGCTGCCAGGGGCGGG
>MU182261.1:284065-296682 GCA_016904865.1 Pissodes strobi
TTCTGCAAGATCAACAGCCGACGCCAGTGCAATATAAAATTTTTTAACCCTCGGTTAGTCGCGCAAGGATTGTATACACGTATAGTCGCGTGGGTGACATGTGTCACCCACGCAATTTAGATCACTTTAATAAGAAAAAAAAATTATAAATAAAATCAATGGCCATATTTTTGGATTATTGGGGGTTTTTACTGTTTTTATAAGACAAAAAATATTTGCTAATATTTGTAACATATTTTCGTCTTCAGTAATACGGTCGTCCTGTTCCTCATCGCTTAGCTCTTTATACTGCTTTAACCAAATATCTGGATCACTACTTGTTACAGCCATTTGTCGTTTAGGTGGACGGTTCATTATCTATCTGCGAAATACACTGTAATATGTACATACAAATAGAACATGTGCATAGAAAGAAATGCATACATACATATAAATACATGTACAAAAAAAAATTAAAAAAAAAACAAAAAATACACACAAATACATAATATGTACATACAAATATAAATGTAATATGTACATACAATGTACAAATACAGTGTAATATGTACATATAAAAGATAAGTTGTTTTGAAGAAGTAGGTAATTGCAAATTTATATTTATCCTATTTGGGATATAATCTTAGTAAGAAATATTATGATACATCACAAAACCTTGTACAAAACCTTGTATAAAATTGGTGATGTCTATTGCCGCAATAAATACTTTAACATAATACAAAATATCTTAAGAAACCTATAAACACACCTTTTCAAAATGACTAACACGTTTAGTCGCGCGGGGGACAAATGTCACCCAGTCGAATATTTCAGGCAAAATACGGAAAACAACTAACTTCTCAATAAACCCGCCTAGGATACCATAAAGAGCTTCGAATGCTCAGCAGCTACTAAAATCCATGGACGCCAGAACGTTCCTGTTAAAAAACTGTGTTGTGAAGAGTGGGAGTGGGTGACATATGTCACCCGCGCGACTAACCAAGGGTTAAATTGGTAGAATTTTGAAAAACCATGGAATGAAACCATTAGATTATTACCGTTTGTACCATTGAGATGCAGAAAGACGTTGTAATTTCTGTGAATTATTTTTAAGTAGAGGAAAACGACAATTTTTCAAGTACTATTATTTGGAAAAATGAATCTGGGTTTGTGTTTGATTGCATTATTACTCACATCAAAATGAACTCCGGGTGCGCATCAAGGAAGTAGAGATTTAACGTTTGGTGTGGAATTTTAAATTCAACGATAATAATTCAAATTGTTATTTTTGAAGAAAGTTTGACACATCGAACAAATTATCAATGACTTTTTGGCTACTTTCCTGGAAACGGCTCATGTGGTTGCCCTTAATGAAATTTGGTTTCAGCAGGATGATGCACTGGCTCTCAACTTTGGTAGGGTACGTGAGGAATTATCAAACATATTTGAAAACTATTGAATGGGGGCATATGGTTCCTTTCTCTGGCCAGCACGGAGCCCGGATCTCTCGCCAGCCGACTTCATTATTTGGGAACATTTGGAAACAAGCTGTACTGCACGGAAGTTCCGACTAAAGAAGAGTATATCAGAAGCGTGCAAATTGCTAGCCAAAATATTTTTAGAGCATGTGTTAGAAAGTCCACCCATCTAAAATTTTTAACACGTGCCAACTTGTGTCTGGAAGGAAGCTAGCTTTTTGAATTTTTTTTAAAACTAATTGTTTATGCATACTTAATTTTTTTGTTTTACTTGTATATACATATATTTTACTGCTTCAATTTTGAGCACAATCTTGACGATTAAATTTTTCTATCTTGACGTGGTTTTCGGTTTGACAAAAAAATTAGTATTTTATGTGTATTTTATATGTAAAACAATGGCAAGGAAACCCCGGTTGCAAGTATCCGTTTACGCTTAGTATGGGAGCGCTTGTTTGCATTCAAAATTTCAATGTAAATTATCTAGTTATAATTTTTTTTTGAAAAACTTTTTTGATTTTCTGACAAAAATTCCCAGTATTAGAAACGTCAAACGAAAAAAAATAACATTTCATTTAAAAAAGTAGCCTAAAAATGCATTTTTTGGAAACTTCTTAAAAAAAAACAGATTAATATTTAAGCTAAGATTTCAAATGGACGGAATAATTTAAAAAATAGCGGAGATAAGGGGGTCAAACTTCTACGTGGGACAACCTGTATAAGCATTTCGGCCATGCTTGCCAAATAAAAGATAAGTGATAGATAATTTTGGGTATACAATTGTACGTAGTTACGATGATTGCACGATATCTTGCTGTATGTCTTGCACATATTCCACTAATCTGTGATTTGTACGCAATAAGTTTCCTTAGTTTACGAAACTGCTGTATTCTCTATTCTTATAAAAGTAACATCCCAACTCTCACAAGTGTCGCTAGTCAAAATTATAACATTTACAAAGAGGATGTTTTATCATATTTTGCCAGTTATTGGGTACTAATGTTGATTAATTGTTAAAACGTTATAAGTTGCGGCATATCTAGCATAATTACAAGATCAATCGACTTACCTGTAAGGAAGATCGATCGGAATTATCCGAGCATCTCCGCCGTCCTTGATTACACTTTGTAGTATACAATTTTATCCCAACCGGTACAAGTTTTAAAGAAGTTATCAAAAAGCATGATGATTCAGTCCCCCCAGGCCGGCCGCTCGAACTCGTCGCCCTGTTACGTCATTACAATTTTGGTTCCTGAGATTTTTGATTACATTGCATTTGGGGTGATAGGGATAAGTTGAAGACAGGGTGGGTTTGTAATGAAGGACGGCGCAGATGCTCGGATAATTCCGACCGATCTTCCTTACAGGTAAGTCGATTGATCTTGTAATTATCCTTCGCATCTCCGCCGTCCTTCATTATACTTTGTCGCTGTTTAAAGTATTTGCGATGTAATCTACATTAACTGAAAATTGCGATTTTCCTGTAGTCATAGATTTGCAAGGCCCTTTTTATAAACTAAAATCCAAATTGAAGGTACATATATCATGTTTAACGCTTAACTGATATTAACTTATTTGTTAACTTATTTTTAATATTATACCAATATTCTTATGTAATATGATAATAAGTTGATAAGTAAGTTATAATTGTAACTTATTATTTATATGTTTCCTTAGAAATTATGGTTCAATAAATAAGATGTAAATTCAGTGGGATTACCCGCGATAGGTTTGTTATAGAATTTGAGCTACTTTTGATTGTTCTGTCTAGCCAGCTGTCTTCTGAATGGTTTGTAATGTAACTCCCATTTTTTGAGCTATTGAAGTTGCCAGGTGTCGCGTGCTGTGTGCCCCAAAGATTTCCGTGTTTATACAGCTGGCTTTTAGCATTGACTTGACCCATCTGCTAATGGTTTGACTGCTGGCTGGGTGATAGGACTTTTTGTGAGTGAGTATTAAATTTCCTTTGGTTTTGTTATTTATGGTATCGATTGCATCTGCAAATGCAACGATCTATTAGCATATTTACAGTATTTGTGATGCTGTAATTTCTGTTTTTGAACAGAAAAATAGGTATGTTCACTACCTGCAACTGCAATTGCAGACAGTGGTGGGTACGATCGATTGTATCTGCTAATACAACGAACTATTCACCTTTTATTGACTGGTAGCACCCTTTTTCCTTTTGTGCATTCTATGTAAGTCTCTAATAGTGCGTCTATACATAGTTCAGGTTGTTTAATAAAATAAGGTAATATCATTTTTTTTTAGTTTAATATCCAATATTAGAGGAAGTGCAGATCTGTGTGAGGTCATGGTAGAATAGGATGACCCCGAAGACAATTTTGAATATTTAAGAACTCAACAATAAGTTTACGGTTAATGTTATATATTGGCTGGTGATTAGAAAAAAATTTTTGGGACCAGTTTACTGTAAATGCGTCTATTGAGTCAGAGTACGGATCCGGGAACCAAGAGATACAATTTTTGCACTCTAATTGCATGATTTTTTGAAATGCTTTCTGTGATAGTTCATACTCTATTTCCATAGAATTTCGCCTAGACTCTAGATCAGCTTCCTTGTTGTGTTTTGATTTATGAAGCGTAAATATAGATGTTTTTGCCTTCACGCCATTTCCAAATAGCTTTTGTTATACTATTAATTTTTTGAATCGTACACTACCCATTTTGTTTATTCACGATATTATGGTCGTTACATTATTAATTCTTAAGAGATTATGGCCGTTTGAGTAGGTTTTTTCAAAGCATTTTAAGCCGACAAAGGCTGCTTTTAGTTCTATGATGTTTATGTGAACACCACAGTCTTTTTCGTTCCAAAAAACCTTGTGATTTTTACCATTGCAGAAAACGCCCCAACCCGTTCGTGAGCGTCTGCAAATATTTCTAAAGAAAATTTATGTTGAGAAAACCGTTGAACAGACACCATTATGTTTTTTAACCATCAATTCAAATCTTCTTCCATAGTGAAAGTTATTTTAATCTTTGAGTCATATTTTCTATTGTTTAATTTTAATGCTAAGATTTTTTTCCGCTCTAAAGATTTTATGTGGAACCAGCCATACCGTACACCTGGCCAAACAGCAACTAGTTTCCCGATGAGTTGTGCAAATAATTTAATTTTTTTCCCTATTTAGTCCCTTTATTAAATAATGGTTCCCTCTAAAAACTATCTAGGTATGTAGTTGTTCCTGATATCGGTAAGTCTCGATTCGGATGAGTTACTTCCTCTGCTAGCGTGAGAGAATCTTCTAATGCATCTGCAAATGCTGTAATTTCTGTTTTTGAACAGAAAAATAGCTTCATGAATATGTTCACTACCTGCAACTGCAATTGCAGACAGTGGAGGGTACGATCGATTGTATCTACTAATACACCGAACTCTTCACCTTTCTTGCGTGTTGCTTAACCTTGGTTATGCTATCGACTGCATCTGCAAATGCAACGATTTTTTAGCATATTTACAGTATCTGCAAATACTGTAAATTCTGTAACGTAAGGAAAACGGGACATGAGGAACCATAAACAAGAACTTGCATGAGAAACTGTCTTCTTATGTAAAAGGGTTGCAATAGTATGGTGGTTATTTGTTTATGTATCTGCAAATACATAGCGCTATCCCGTTTTTTTTTCGTTGGTACATATATCCTTTACATCGGCAAAAGTAGGGATATAATAATATACCTACTGGGGTGGAGGCTGCTGGGGCCCTTCACATATGCAAATGTGAAGGCCAATTTTAGTTAAAATTATTCGCATCTGCAAATGCGAATTTGTAAATAGGCATTATTATTATTTATTAGGCCTGTTCATTTGGCTTTGCTCAACCTGCTCGAAAAATCAAAGAAATCAGCTTGGAGCAGAACACAAAATGCCATAACTGCACTCCAAGCAGATATTTCCTGCTCCGACGACTTCCTAGCTTGCTACCCGAAATGAACGCGCTTTCTGTTAAGACATCACGTGGATAGGATATTTTATATATAGGGATATTTTTCTCAAAAAAAACCACGATGCCTTTCAGCCTTTCAAGATTTAAAAAGTGGGGGTTATATTATTATTTCATATTCCGCGATTTTTGTTGATTATCTCTCATTTTTCTGCTTTTGCTCTAACTGCTCCATCTCCAGACTAGGTGCAAGTAGAGCATGATCTAACTGATCTTTAGCACAGTGCTCCATCCCAAGCGAACAAAAATATCATCTGCTCGAGCCAAATGAACATCGATCACCTGCTCCAACATCTTCTGCATGCAATGTTAACTCCAATTTTTTCCTCACCGGCCGGCTCATGTCAACACAAATTGTTTACAAGTAATGCGCTCCGGTATCACATCGATTCGACAAAGCCGAACGATAACATTCCGATAAATTTATGACGAGCGGCTAAATCCCAAGATGCGATCCAAAATACTGCGCGCGATACGACAAGAATCCATGTCTCTACGTTCTAGCAAAATTTCATTTCTATTAATTTACTTCTTTCCTTAATTTTGGGTTAGCCTTGGGTTAGTTTTGGTTAGCCCTTGGTTAGTTCTTGTTGATTGAGCCCCCATATAGCGAGCGGAGTGAGCGGAGGGTCATACAAAGCCATAATATTACCCAACTTGGGATTTAGTTGCTCGTAAATTATGAGTCAGCTTGTCTTTGTGGCTAGTTTTTAGGGGTTAATTTCGTGAGAAAAGGACACTCTTCGACTTCGACTCAAAATTTTAGTGGCACTGATATACCCATTATCGGATAAACCGATTTCTAACATAAACAACTAATCTTAATGTTCACAGTATGCTGTGCTGTGAGAAATATCGAATTTTACTATATTGCGATATTCCGTACATAGTAATATATTTAAGATAACAAGGTATTTATGTATATTGGAAATTTCTTATATGGCCTCACCCCCTGATTCGCTTACTTCCGATGAATATTGCCCCCTTTTTTCGCATCGTTTGCGAGCAAGACGTGTCACTAACACTTTCACTGTCATTTGAAATACGACCTAGACATTTTCCTTCTTAAAAGCAAAAGAAAGAACCGATTTACGGATTCGTTACTTGCATATACGTAGTAAAAATACGTATATGGTTACTTGTCACCGAACGGTACAAAATTGTATTGACGCAACAGGGCGACGAGATCGAGCGGCCGGCCTGGGAGGGCTGAATCATCATGTTTTTTGATAATTTTTTTAAAACTTGTAGCGGTTGGGATAAAATTCTATACTACAAAGTGTAATGAAGGATGGCGGAGATGCGAAGGATAATTACAACGTAGATCGAATTACCTTAGCAGAAACAATGAATGACCGATATTTTAAACGAGTTTTTTGCATCTCGTTATATCGATGGCATTAATACCAAACTGAGATAAGGGCGCAAAGTAATAGTTATTCTGGTTCTACAATAACGACCGTGAAAGTACTACTGCGTTGTACCGTGATGTGCACCAAGTGTGCATGCTTCGATACTTGGACAATGTTGGGTATAAGCCATAAACAGGTCACGGTACACTCACGGGTATATTATAGGTCTTAGCCTGTGGCACATAAATAAAAAAATATGATCGGGACTTTCTCACTGAAGATGCTTAGAAGTTTTTGTTTCCTCCATCCTTTAGCATTAATCTTTTAAAAATTCTTAAATATTTCAATTACACTAAATCTGCTTCAGTGTTATAAATGGATTCTCTATTAAGTTTACTTTCGTATGTTTTGAACATCAAATACACTGATATCATAATAAAAATGAATGACATTATTAATATATTTCGATGTATAAATGGTAGTCTATCGGAATCCCTAAGTTCAACCCAAAAAACCATTCACTTTAGTAAGATAAAGAGAGATATGCCTACTATAGACAACCGCTTGGCATATGAGTCTCAAATGTTAGCTCAGCATCAATCCGTGAATTTGCAAGGCTCCACTTCATCTATAGATCAGTAAATGATAAAGCTTAACATATTTGCTTCTGATACGTAACATATTTATTAGTTAGAACCGAACAACTTTATGCAAATGCATATTAATTGGTTATTGATCTTTATATCGCCACAGAATCGGAATATCATCGAAAAACATGGAGGATATCCGCTGTCTAATCATAAGCTGGTCGGTGAGGGAAAGAAGAAACATGAATGGCCCAAGAAATGACTACCGCAGAACGTCTGATATATCGCGATTTAATCCTTTAAAACAATAGATCATAATTCCAAGGACACATTCTTGAATCAAATTCAAGTAGAAAAGTTCATAGAAACATGTGCCCTTAGAAGTCTAGTTTTCAAGATACAGGGTATCAAAGTTAAAAAAAGGTTTTTCATTGATATCTCAAAGATCCTTGTGCCGATTTTATTGAAATTTGGCAGTGTTGTTCACTATAATAAGGAGTTTCAGTGGTATCTCAAGAGGCAGTAGCCAGAAAATATTTACACAAAAAATATACGCCATTACCTTTTTCAAAAAACTATTTTTTTTTCGGGTTAAGCAGCGAAAAATACAGCTTTTTTGTCTCTTGATATCTTTTCGTATCTTACTTTGTTTTCGAGGAAAAAAAATAAAAAACACTTCATTGCATGGCGAAAAATAAAATCAAGTTAACTTTGATCAGCTTGGAAATGTTATTTTGTTGTTATGAACATAATATTTTTGACTTTCCGTGACGGTTTGTTATTATTTTTCTTCTGGTCAATAGCACCATATGAAAAAAAAATGGTATATAATTATTCTAATTTGGAGATGACACAATGACAACACTCTATGGTCTTGCCAATGGCAATTCTGCGAAGGCCCGGAGCGTCCCTATCAAGAAAGGTATCCTGATCGTGGCCTTCCAGGCACAAAAATATTCATAAACATTTATCGTCTAAATGAATCTGGCAGTTTGAAACGTAAGGTCTACACCTACTGGTGCGATCACGGCCGCGATCACGATCTTGGTGCGGGCGCGGCCGAACGTATCTGAAGGAAACCTATGAACCGTTTCACACTGGCGCGATCATATGTTAAAATAATAAAACACGCGGCGCGGCTTACAAGCGTCTGGAGATTCTATGTAATTTTCGATACCACATGATTTTATGATGACCGTTGACTCCAACGCCAAATAGTGTAGACTGCACTATTTGGCGCCAACTACACTGTGTAGTTGGCATTGACTCGAGCGATTGCATTCGATGTCTTTGCGATGCAATCAATTTGCTGCAAAAGCCCTCGTGGTCGAGAGGTCTAGATGGTTAGGTTTCAAATTCGGCGGCTATCGGCGGCCCGAGTTCAAACCCCGTTGCCTTTTTAAAATTTTTTTTTTTAAGGTTAAGTTTCTAAACAGTTTTTTTCTTGATTTTGGGTATGTCTTGGGTTATTTTTGGTTGGGAGGGCCATGCGAAAAGTAAAATAACGTGCCCGTACTTTGTCAGCACGTTCTACGATATATTTTTCTTTATCTAACTAAAAACTAGGATATATTTATATCAAAAGCCGTATTATAGTGGATATACAGCAGCTTGTATGTGTTTCCGCGAATACATTCACAAAGAATCCCCCTGCCAGAGTACAAAATAATATCGAGTAGATTCACTCAGCAAAAATCGTTTGATGTTTTTGGATCAAACGCAAAAGCCGCAGCACGGTAAAAAATTAGTTTTTACTCTACCTGCAGCAGCGAGCAGTCTGTGAGGGGAGATTTGCAACACGTTTTTTTATGATTGAACCCAAAGATTTTTTTTTCCCAATTAATTAAAAAAAATGAACCTAGCCCCGGAGAGTCGCGTTACAAAGCCCGGCCCCTGTCGTGGGGTCGTTTGAGCGCCACCCGTTCTAGCCAGCTAATCGGAAAAAGCTCGGCTGGTGTTGTACCGAGTGGCTAGAGTCGCTCAAAAAAAAAATTAACCGGTTCTTAGTACTTAATTTCAAACTTTCAAAAAAAAACGAAAACAATGGCACTATAATCAACCAACTTAACCTATCAAGAAAACACAATCTAAAAATTTAATGGACACTATATTTGCTACTAAATCCTTTTTTTTGCAAACACAGCAACAATCTATCTGGAGAAAATGGTTATATTAAAATGTGGTTGAGTAGACAAAAGAATGTTAAATGACTTAAAGTAATTAATAAAATAAACAGAGTACAATATGAAGATTGGACGTACAGAGACCAATTCAGTTGGAAAACCTCGGTTCTATATGCCTTATCACTAAATGCACTAAACACTATTTATCAAAGTGATCACTTGACGTAGACTAAGCTTCTTACAACTAGGTATGCGTGCGCTAATAGCTGCACTGATGGTGATATTATGCCGCAATGAGCGGACACAATGATTAGATCAAAAAAACTTGAGAAGTTAATAAAAACACCAGATTAGATTAAAACTATGGTTAGCTTGATTCATATGATAAAAAGATAAAATTCAGAGCGGTTATATCTGCCGACTAATGAATGAAAAGAATGAAGTTATCCAGCCAGCGCTTGACTTTTAAAACGAGAAAACAACTCAAAGCAATTAGATTAACTGGTCCGATAAACCAGTGAATAAATGTAAATGTAAATTAAATTAATTAAGATCAATGAGCTACCTCAATTCAATGTTTGATTTATATGAATAAAAGCAAACGAAGAGTAAACATAAGAAACAATGAGACACAAAACGTATACCCAAATCCCGTCGTTCCCCTTACTCTTTGCATAAATAAATCTTCTTTATAAAACAAATTTTCCCAGACAAAAAAAAACCATGGACTTGCAGTGCAATAAAGCAAATAAAAGAGATATTAAGGTTCAGGCAACTTGAATATAAAAAGATAGGTATGAATCACCCCTAAAAGAATATATAAACTTCCCCATGTGATCAAAATTAAAGTTGCATTAAAATAAAAATTCGGATCAGATAAAATGGAGTAGATAAGATAACATATGGGAAAAGCAAATGGCGTTATGTGCACAAAAAAAAATAAAAGGTAGATAAGCAATCAATTTCATTAATTTAGGCAAAACCGTAGCGATATTTACCTCGAACTCGGACTTGAGGGTGTATTAGGAGAGATTCGACGGTCTCGGTCTTATGGGACGAACGTGGAAGCCGCTATAAATAATGGAAACAAAAAAAAAATTAGCAACATGGCGGTCACGTGCTTCATAGGCCACAGAAAAAGGAATCCAGAGAAAATGCTTACCTAGTACAGCTTGTAGAGCCCGAAAAATCGGTCGTGTTAAAACACAAACAGAAACGACACGATAAATCCCTTATCAAAAGGGTTGTATTATATCACAATACTCAAAACGTGGAGTTTCTAGCCGCCCCGCCCTGGCAAGCGTTCGTCTTACGTTCCGGTCAAACTAGCAAAGACTCCCTTCGTCAATTCGCCTTCGAAATTAAATACTGCGACACAAGTAGTAATGGGCTGAAAACTTGCCGAGTGCCTCGATACAAGGAATAATTCTAAGAAAATAAACGCCTTAATTCTCGCTTATTATGATGATAAATGACGGCGGAAGCCACGAATAGTGAGCTAAAATTACATTCTTCCAGAAATGCTAGGAAATGCTCTAACAGGAATGATAAACCTTCAAAAATCTAAATCGAGAATGACAAACGCGCGATAAATAGCCCATCCCTATTATTTGGCATAAACCTTACAAAAAAAACTGGTCAGCTGTACCGAACGAGAAATATATTTAAAGCAGAGGTCCAAAAACGATCTCCAGAACATCAACCTAGGGTTCTCAAAAGGTAATAGAATATTCAAACTGAAATTAAATTATGGTTCAATAAGTCAAATGCAACGTATTTGCAGGCTAACAGAATTCTTTAAAAATATAAATCGATTCGCTGGCTGTTTACGATAATATAATGCAAATCAAGCCAAGTTATTTTAATAATAAGGTACATCGCTTCGCTTATCAACTAAAATAAATAGTCACAACGGATTAAGAATACAAATATATAGCTAACCTATACTTAAAATATGGTTAATTTTAAGAAAAGAGGCAATTTCAAGCGAATTATTAAATTCAGAATTAATAAACCGATGAGTGCAAAATACATCATCATTTTTTTCCCTAAATGCGGCATGTAAATGAAATTTTAAAATTGGCAAAATCGAACTGTTACAGATTCAAAAAGTATTAGCTGATGCAAAATTATTTCCTCGGTTATTATTTGATACATGATATTTCAAAGAGCGATTAAGGTCATTTTTAATACGTGATTCAAATGAATAAAACTATGTAACAACGTTATACAAAATAGTAACGTATACTAAATTCAAAAACATTATAAATAAAGGTAATACCAATTAAGATAATTTATTTGGCAGTTTGTAACTTGATTTATTATTAAAAACATGTATAAAGCAGAAGGTTCAAAATATCTGTCAAATATTGTGGGAATTTAAATATAAAAAAGAACATATTAAGCTAGTAAACTACATTTACAGCTTCTTAAAGGTATTAACACTGCATTACTCGCACTACGAGTATTTCTCTCACATTTTCTGCGAAATCGTCAGTTTTCGGAGTTGGCTTTGCGAGCGGAGCTGTTCTCCAGTCTAGCTGACTTATTTGGCGTCTTCTTTAACATGGCCAATTAATCGAGTGCATTTCTCAAGTGATTGGCTGCATTTGTGATAATTTCTCTCATCGCGCTACGTCTGCCGTAATACTTTTAACATTGAAAATGTTTCTGTTTTCCTGTTATGGGGCACCAAATTGTGAAAAAGTGCATGCTACATTTGCCAGACATGACGTCATATGCGTGAGAGATCATGTTAGTTTGGGTTAGGGTTTATGCGGACGGAATATGTTCAAATGACAAAAATTAATTAAAACTAACTGAAACTAATTGAAAGTTGATTGAATTACTAACCCAAACTAATCAAAAGTAACCAAAAGCACCAAAAGGATTAAAATGTATCGGAACAGATTAAAAAAATCAAAGTAAGTTAAAAGTAACTCAAATTAGCCGTACTTTTGCGGCTAACCAAAACTAACCAAATACATTAAAATTGGTTATAACATATCGGATCCGGTTCAAATTACTAAAATAAATTGGAACTAATTGAAACTAACCGAAAGTTGACTGAACTACTAACCAAAAGTACTAAATGAAAAACTTTTGTATTCCATGCAAAAATTTTAATCCAA
>MU182261.1:297082-308037 GCA_016904865.1 Pissodes strobi
AAAAAAGTTGTGGACCTTTGATAAACTCTGGCCCTCCGGAAAAAGTAGTGGACCTTCGATAGACTCTGGCCTTCCGGAAAAAGTTGTAGTTCTTCAATTAAACTTCTGGGCCACCAGAAGAACCCTGAAATAATCCAGTACGCATTAAATGAAGCCCCCTTACTTTAATAAAAATCATAGACCCCCCCTCCCCTTTTGCATAGATACATCTTCTTTATAAAACAAATTGTCCCAGACAAAAAAAACCATGGACTTGCAATGCAATAAAGCAAATAAAAGAGATATTACGGTTCAGACAACTCGAATATAAAAAGATAAGTATGAATCACTCCTAAAAAGAATATATAAACTTCCCCATATGATCAAAATTAAAGTTGCATTAAAATAAAAATTCGGATCAGATAAAATGGAGTAGATAAGATAACATGTGAGAAAAGCAAATGGCGATATGTGCACAAAAAAGAAAAGGTAACACAGATAAGCAATCAATTTCATTAATTTAGGCAAAACGGTAGCGATATTTACCTCAAATTCGGACTTGAGGGTGGACTAGGAGAGATTCGACGGTCTCGGTCTTATGGGACGAACGTGGAAACCGCTATAAATAATGGAAACAAAAAAAAATTTAGCATCATGGCAGCCACGCACTTCACCGGCCAAAGAAAAAGAAATCCAGAGAAAATGCTTACCTAGTCTAGAGCCCGAAAAATCGGTCGTGTTAAAACACAAACAGAAACCACACAGTAAATCCCCTAGGAAAAGGGTTGTATTATATCACAATACTGAAACGTGCAGTTTCTCGCTGTACTGGCAAAGGCAAACGTTCGCCGGACGAGCAAACTAGAAAAGACCTCTCCAAAGTTCCGTCAATTTGCCTTCGAAATTAAATGCGGCGTCGCAAGTAGTGATGGGCTGAAAACAAGCCGAGTGATTCTATACAAGGAATAATTCTAAGAAAATAAACGCCTTCTTAATTCTCGCTTATTATGATGATAAATGACGGCGGAAGCCACGAATAGTGAGCTAAAATTACATTCTTCCAGAAATGCTAGGAAATGCTCTAACAGGAATGATAAACCTTCAAAAATCTAAATCGAGAATGACAAACGCGCGATTGATAGCCCATCCCTACTATTTGGCATAAACCTCACAAAAAAAACTGGTCAGCCGTACAGAACGAGAAATACATTTAAAGCAGAGGCCCAAAAACGATCTCCGGAACATCAACCTAGGGTTCTCAAAAGGTAATAAAACATAATATTCAAACTGAAATTAAATTTTGGTTCAATAAGTCAAATGCAACGTATTTGCAGGTTAACAGAATTCTTTAAAAATATAAAACGGTCGGCTGGCGGTTTACGATAATATAATGCAAATCAAGCCAAGTTATCTTAATAATAAGGAACATCGCTTTCGCTTATCAACTAACATAGATAGTCACAACGGATTCTAAAAGCTAATACAAATATATAGCTAATCTATACTTAAAATATAGTTTTCATATTAGGAAAGTGGCATTTACAAGCAAAGCAAATTAATAAATTTAGAATTAATAAACCGATGCGTGCAAAATACAGCATAATTTTTCCCTAAATGCGGCATATAAATAAACTTTTAAAAATGTTTGCTCTTGGCAAAATCGAACTGTTACAGGTTCGTATTAGAATGGAGCTTACGGGGCACCTAAAATCAATAGTTTATGTTACACCAATTGAGACAGTAGAACAACTAAGGAGTAAAATTGTTGACGGATGTGAAATTATACATAACACTCATGAAATTTTCGACACTTCCTCACTTTATACAAACTTTTCTACTTGAATTTGGTTCAGGAATGCGCTCTTGGAATTACGGCCTATCAATAAGTAACACCCTGCATATGACTTACGACTACAAAAACTGTTGGGAAAACTAGCGATGAGATGATCTTAAATAATTGGAATAATTCGATGACAGGATGAATCGAATTATTCCGATAATTTTTTTTATAATATCTCGAGACAATTTAGTAGCTATAAAATAAATAGTAAATACTGTCTAAGTAAATAGCAGCATTTATTCACTAATGATATCAAAGTTTCAAAGCAAAGGGAACTGGTAATACGAGAAATTTTCGCATGTTGAAAAAACATTGCGAATTACAGGCAGAATAAGGACTAACGACAAGAATATAAAATGAGAGTAATTAGACATCTGATATCTCCGATGTTCTGTACGGTGCAATAGGTATAGATAGGGGTAATGTGACCGCTGTATTGCGTTTGGTTAGTCGTCAAATAACTTTCGGTTAGTTTCACTTAGTCTGAAATTATTCTAGTCATTTGAGTCGGTTCCGATACGGTATAATCAATTTTAAGAGATTTGGTTAGTTTGGGTTAGTCGTCTAATCAACTTTCGGTTCATTTCACCGCTGTATTGCGTTTTGCTTTGTTCTGATAGTACAATAAGCAGCATACAATTTTGAAAGCGTACAAACTGAACTAATTTATAATTTATTCGGTTATTATTTCTTAAATCAGCGAATCACCTAAATCTGATTTTGTTGGTAAACACACAAAATAAAAGTTTATTGATATTTATACTTAATGCTAATAATAAAAAAAATTATCACTTTTTATAGAAATACATGTAAAATAAAAGGTAAATTAACAAACATTTCACCTTTTAAAACAACCTCTCAACTTTTTAAAACGCTATCTTCAGTTTTTCAAAAGTTTATGTCGCTGATTGTATGTTCTTAAAACACCAGCGCCGATACAACGATAAGAAAATGAAGCATTAGCAATCGATTAATAATTTGGTATTCTATTCTGCGTTGGTTGATACTGTTGATAGTATACACATGCTATAGGCATACGTGATTACTTATATAGGTTTAATCTTTAATTCGATTATATGTCTCGAATTATAATTTCGATTACAAAATATTCGATATTACTAATATCTCGATTATGACAATATTCCGATTATTCTCATCACGACTGGAAACCATATGTTTCAAGCAAGATTCTCTAATTTATTCGATAGCTGTTGGGTGGGGAGGCGGTAGGGGTTCGCGAGACTATGGTCTCGGTCTTGTCTCGGTCTCGGTCTCGAAAACGAGACCGAGACCGAGACCGAGACCTGGAAATTAGAACGAGACCGAGACCGAGACTTACCTATCGAGACCGAGACCAAGTTTTTATGTATGTTATTGTCAATTTATGCCAACGGGGTCCAATCAACCAAAAAATTGAAAAATCGTGCAAATCCGGGTATAACGCTTGTTTATTTTAAATTGGGCTGTTTCTTTTTAAGATTCTAGAAAGAAAGGTTATACTGGTATGTACATAATATGTAATTATGTAGATAACTTATTTTGAGCCATTTCCACGCAATAAACAGCTATGAGTTTTCACATTATTCGTAATATCTACAAGGTAATAAAACATCGCGTATCCACTAAAACAACTCGATATCTGCTTCTGGTACAACCGTGTCAGATTAGTATATTAAAAGATGAATGGCCACCTTTGCCCATATTCACTTATACAGTATATATCGTATACCCATACAGAGTGTCACAAAATTAGTGGACGAAGCATTAGCCCTGTAGTTATTGGTTAAAAATACCTTACATTTTTTCTATAAACATATATCGGGAAACGCCCCCTACGGGAGCTAGGGCCTTTTAAAGCTGGGCCCCTAAAGATGTTTTTTTTTTCTAATTATTTATAAAATTGTGTAAAATAGAGTTTTAAAATTTTGGAATTCCCCTAAGTACACTAAGTTTAATATTTAGAATTCGGAAATGGAATAAGAAATAGAAAATTTTAGTCAGGTCAGGTGCTTAACATTTTGGGAATGAATATAAAAAATTAACGTCAACTTTTTTGTGGGCTATTTTTCTATTTTCTTTACAAATTTTTTATTTTTTTTGGGTAAAAAAGTGCCTCTTATTTCGTATCATTAGGACACAGGGTTTTGAGAAAAATGGATTGTAAATGTATTCCGACTGCCAAAAACGGGTGTAAATTGAATGCTATAGTTTATCAAAATTTGAAAATCTGTCATAACTTTTTTCTGGAACAAGTGTTTCTACTATTTTATAATAATATGAAGTTTTGTAACGTCAATTTTTGGGGAATATCAAAAATTATAACCTTCAATTTACACCTGTTTTTGGCAGTCAGTATACTTTAAAATCCGTTTTTTTTTAAAATGCTGCGTCCTAGCGAAGCAAACTAAAAGGCACTTTTTTGCTAAAAAAAAATTCAAATTTTCAAAATTTGAAAAAAAAATATGTAAAAAGTTAGCCCAAAAAAAAGTTAATTTTTAGATTTACCCCCTGAAATGTTCACACCTAACTAAAATTTTTTATTTTTAATTCCATTTTTATATTCAGAATATTAAAGTTAGTAGAATCCCAAAATTTTTAAACTCTATTTTACACCGTTTCGGAAATAATTAAAGAAAACCATATTCAGGGGCCCATTTTTAAGAGGCTCTAGCTCCCTTCCCGATATATATTTATAAGAAAAATTTTAGATATTTTTGACCGATAAATACATGGTTGATGTTTCGTCCACTAATTTCGCAACACCCTGTATACCGTTAAATTTTAAGAGTTTTCAAAATAAATATTTCCATATAATACAGAATGTTTGAAAATGACATCACTTTGTATGGCTACGCTACAACTGATAAGAAATGTAAAAAATAAGAAGAAAAAGCGTTGACTTTGACAATAAAATTGACATAAATCGGTACCTAGTTTTTATGTGTACATACTTAAAAATCCCTATCATTTGTATACCGACCTACATTAGAGGTAAGCATTTTTATACCAAAACAACAATTTAGAAACTAACATGAAATATATTAAAATATTATTAGGTACCTATTTAAGTTAACTATTATTATCCAAACAACTGTTGCAAACAAAAAATTTAAAATTATTTAAGAAGTTTATCCCGAATATCACATCTACACCAAGAACTGATACACAAAAGACACTTATTAGATGTTTCATTTAACTTAACATTCCGAAGTAACGTTTGTGTTATTAACGAAATAAAACAGTAAATTATTTAATTACTTTTTATTTGCTTAAACCGAGACCGAGACCAAACCGAGACAAGACCGAGATCGAGACCAAGGTAGTCTCGGTCTCGGTCTCGAGCTTCGAGACCCGAGACCGAGACCGAGACTAAATTTTTTCTTCGAGACCAAGACCGAGACTTGCCAGGTCTCGGTCTCGGTCTCGGTCTCGGTCTCGGTCTCGGTCTCGGTCTCGGTCTCGCGAACCCCTAGGAGGCGGTGGACGATCGTGGCAAAAGGTTGAACTTTAATGATCACGTCTTATGTAATATCATTGGTGAAAAATGGGAGCTCGCAACTTTTGAATTATTAGTTGCAAAAATATATTCAAAACGGTACGGGCTTAAAACCACATGACAAAAGTGAAAATTTCAAAAATGCCAGACGAATGTTATCACATACAAATATTTCTTTTTGTGTACCCTAAAGTCGGCAGAAACCGTTGTTTATTGTTTGAAACAAGCCAACAAAGTTCTCCGATCCTTGCCCATGTTTCCATCTTCAAATCGTTTAAAATGAGATTTCAAGCAAATAAATCTACTTACTTACTATAAAAACTATACGCATCGATATACTATAGCTCTGTTCCAACTGACTATGAAAACCGTACATGGGACGGTATTTTCCAGTTGTATAATTCGTTTGTCAACATGACAGGATATTTATCGCCTTCAAAAGTGAAATTGACAACTAGAAATGACGGTCCCTCGTACGGTTTTCAAGTCGGTTGGAACAAACCTTATATTATCTCGAAATCTGCCACAAAATCCACCAGAAATCACCTCTAGTCACTACTCGTTTTCCTACTTCAAACCGCTTTCAATAAGGTTTCAGGTAAGTAAATAAATAAGTCTATATATTTTAATATAAACGTCATCATCATGTCAAAATATAGGAAGACGTAATCCTTCATATTGCACATAATACATCGAAAGCAAAGCTATCTACTCAGACTCGCAAAATTGTCGAAATGTTGAAAACTTTCGTTTTTTTTTCGTTGCGTTTTCTGCATGTTTCAATTTAACCTCAATTTTTTCTTATTTTCTGAGCTCAAACGGAAAATTGCTTTCCAGAAACCAATCTGAGATTGGTTTCTTAAAAATAGCTGGCTCGTACGCTTAAACCAGATTTTTGAAATTGGAACTCAAGAAGAAAATCACCAATTCGAAATTTTTAATTGGATTATCCGATTTTTTGCCATTCTGTGCTCATATTTTCTTCTTTAACGTACCATAGGTTAGTTGCTCCAGATTATTCACTTTTCCATTAATAAAAGTGGTGACGTGTCATGTAAAATTCGAAATGACGAGAAGTTTAAATTCAATTAGCTCACCCTGTATAAAAAGCCTAATCATATTCAAAGTATCTTCTAATACAGTTTTCGGCGCAGATTCTCCCTCTCGGTCTCCCATAATAATGCTTTTCCAGAAAATTATCTAGAAATTGATGTTTTTCAATTTTCCCTGAAAGGTCTACTTTACCGATATTTAGACAGTTTTTCTCCTAGAAATTCCCTATCGAAGTGTCATCTCAGTTTTTTTTATCTTCGCGACTTTTTCGGCGCTAAGCCAATATGACCCCTTATCGTATTTGGTAATTTATAAAAATGCTACTGGGTTCGCTGATTACTGACGCCCGTAGATGTCACTTAAAGGTTGCACATAGCGAATATGATTAGCGCCTTGGAAGAATTACAATTTTGATGGAGAAAGTAAAAAAAACAATTGAAAGTTATTTTTGAATAGCGGATGGTAAAAATGCAATTTATTTATATTTATTCAAATAAAAAATTGTTGTGGCAATACAAAATCCAACAGCAAAAGTATTTACTTAAAACTGAAGTAGCAAGATTTATAGAGGATATCAAAGAATTTCTACTGCATTTAGATGCAATTTGACCAACATCCATGTCAGCGAACTTTCATATATATTATGCTTCCGCCTATGTGAATTGCCACTTCAAGTTTTCACAAATGTTATCAAAGAACTAGCGGGCTCAGAAGGATGTATTATGCTTTAGTACAGTGGCGACTCGTGGTCGTTATAAGTAAGGAGGCAAAACGTTTGAAAGATTATCCAAAAACTTTGACCTACATACAGGTACTCCTTCTATTAAATTTCAAACCAAGTTATAAACTCTAAAAACACCCAGTAAAATAGATAGGCATAAAATATTAAAACTCCTCAATTCTTAGCAAGATGCATTCGTTATAATCCTAATATAATACTCGCTTATGGTTTTATCCTTATTCTGCTTCGAAAGTAAGGCAAAACGTAAATTTTCTGTTCTTCTATCTTCGTTTTTATAGAACTGGTTATCCTGGCGTATTTTTCCACAAGCTATTTTTCCATCGATATAAGTGAAATGTTACTTAATCTATTTTGATTTAGGGGTTTTGATTCTATTTTTTTATTCCGTTTAACGCAGACAAATTTCGCGCTGAGTCAAACGACACAGGTATAATTTTGGTATACAAGTAATTAAATCATTTTGCAACATAAATCTTACCAGCTCTGATGGAGTTGTTCAATTATAAAACAACTGGGGGTTATACATTATACACTTAATTAATTTTTCATTTAAATTAAGTTAGTAAGTGGATACTGCATTAACAAATTCTCTTATAAATTTTGGGCAAAGGTCTTAAAATATAAATCAAATATTTCAAACGCCAGGGAGTCATAAATGTTAAATTTCTGTAAATCGCCAAACTCGATTTCAATCTGAATTGTAATTTTCACCAAAATTTGTTTTTAAGTTTGTTTCCAATCGGGTAAATCAAGATGGGATTTTCGGATCTGAACTGGTTCAGAATTTGACACTACTGAATCTGGCGTAAATTAAAAATTCATAAATTCCTAGATACTTTATAAGCTCAATGAAAATCCCATTTTGTTCTACTTAGATCAAAAATGTGAAAACATATTAATGAACATGTTTTATGTTTAAACAAAGCAATTTAAATATCTATGTCCTATTTTCTGTAATAAAACTTGACAAACAAACACCTAAACCAGACATAAAACATAATTGCAAATTTAACACTTTTGCATTGCAGTTATTCGCTTCTGTTTCAAATATACAATACGCCCATGAATTCTGCACAAATCCTATGCCCTGTATATTGTTGGTTGTTTGGATTGCCATTTTCAACCTTTTAACTGGATATAAATTCCAAGCGGCCTGGAATAGAGCCACTTTTCACATTTGTTTTTCGTAACCTATCACCTATTCACCTTTGTTTTTCGTAAACTATCTCTTAATATTAATAACTCCTGATTTGGCCTTGACCGACTTTTCCAAGAAAATTGTATTTCTATTTAAATAATAAAATACTAGCAGATAGCTTACGAGAAAACAAAGTAGAAAACTTCATTTGGCAACCGACATAAATGGTATGAGCCTCAAAAAATTAGGCCCTCTAGTTAAACTAATTTTACATTTAATAATTTCCATACTTTCTTATGCGTTTTATAATCGCCAACTCAGATATATTATTAATTAATTTTAAATTTTTAATTGTTATTCTATGAATATTTTCAAAAGCATGCTCGACAACACTTGATTTTTCTGCTGTACCATACTTTCAATGAGCTATGTGTTCTTTGAATATCGTTTGTGTAGATCTTCTACTTTCCCCAACATATTTTTGGTTACAGTCCATGCAACCAGTTTCAAAAATTTAACTTTTTTCCGCTATTTCAATTTTGTCCTTTGGATCACCCAAGGTCCTTCAAAACGTAGTCTATATATCGAGTTAGTATTAAAACCATTAACTTTCGCTATATTCTTAGTTGTCTCCTTTTCATTATTAAATATTTTTGTGTTGGTCGCAGTGGAAGGAGTCATTAGGAATATTTCGGTTAGTGGCAGTATTTTCTCTATAAATATTGAATTCTAGAGTGTTTTTCCCGTTCATAATTACTAAAGAAAGTATCCAAAAATAGTAGTTGACCATTGTTCTCGACTTCATCAGGAAATTTAACTGTGGAGAAACGGCTGTTTAATTTTGTCACAAAATCGTCTATATTAGCAGTTTTCGTGGCGAAAATTGCGCAAATGTCATCCACATACCTGTACCTTAATCTGTGCCTGTACCATATCCTTCGAAAACAGTCGAGGTCCTGACTGATTCCATTTTTAAAGTTACTAGTGAAGAGATTAGCTCAGAACGGCGATAAAGAGTTGCACATCGCCCTGCCGTCAAATTGTTGGTAATAGTTTTATATGCAAACTTTGGTTAAAGTTAAATATTCTTTTGTCATTTTGTTATGAAAACTTTTCATCACAAGTAATTCACTAAGGTATTGCAAGGTCTGTGGGATTGGCACACTAGTAGTCTAAGATCCGGTATTAGAAATATATACCCTCATCTGTTATTTGACAATGACAAAGATTATATGTTAGATAATATATAGATTGATAAATCGCACAGGGGTTGCCTAGTTAAATCTGGGGCCAATACACAGAGTGAAACAAATTCGCTTCTCACTATTGGGATCTCGTAAACGGTAAAAGACACAGCAAAGTTTAAATTAGGGCAAAGTTGCGCAATTTAGTGCCCAGTATTTTGAAATTTTAAAGTTTGAGATATCTTGAGCACTTCCGGAGATATCCGCGAAAAACCGAAATTTTCGATTTTTGTTTTTAATTTTTTCTGACGTTATTTTTGGAAATATCAAAAAAATATTAACACTTTCTAGAGGCCAAAAGCTGTCTATCCCGTTTAAAAAACTGTTTAAGCTGTATACAGTCAGGTTTTGGCTGAGGGGCTGTATCGAAAAGCTGTTTCTTGCCCGGGGGGCCGTATCGAAAAGTTGTTTCTAGCACGAGGGGCCGTATCGGGAGTTGTTTTTGAGTAAGGGGCAGTATTGAGAGGCTGTGTGTTAGTATACGACATTTCGGGTGAATACTGGTACACAGGTTATTTACCACTATTTTTGAGAAGTATCAATACTTAATCAATGGAGTATCAGCCAATGTAGTAGAATTGATAATAAAACCATATAGACATTAACAATTTTATTATGGAAATCTGCGTATGTGACCATACTCTATACATTCACATTTTTTTAAATAAATATTCTGATACCTCACCAAAGGTACACACCGAAAACTGCTCTCGCTCCTTCATATACTCCACTAACATTATGGCGTGTCCTTTTCTTTGATGTTGGGACATTGTATAGACATAATTCTGCATCTTTGGGTTGGAATGTTAGCCAAAAGGGCCAAAGTTCATTTTGAATCGTAGGGCATACGTCGCAGGTTCACCATCCACGTAGACGATGCAGCATGAGGGCTGTTTGTCTAGATACCATTGTTCAGCAAGCATATCAGTTAGTTTAAGTTTCTTTATTTCTCTTGGGGCCTTTCCTTTAAAAGAATGTGATAACGTTATCCATTGTGACTTATAACAATTGCGACTTATCACCTTTAGCAGATGAACGTAATGAAGCTCGGCTATTGATGCCGCCCCTATAATCACTATAATTGCCAACTCCTCGTTTGGCTATCAGTTACTTGCATTATGAAGTTCTCTATATTTGTACAGGGTGTCCGGTTATAAATGTAACCCCCCTTTAACTTTTTTATTTGCCCTCCTATAAAAAAATGTTAAATACAAAAGTTGTAAGGATTTTCATACAGTTTTCCGCGGTGTTACTAGAAAAACAATTGAACATCGAAATTCTACTGTACAGATTAAATTAATGTTTTTTTTTAATGGGGCACCCTGTATATTCTTCTGTATATCGATAGAGCTCTTTAAGGCGAGTTCAGTAATATAAGATTTGTTGGGTCTAGCTATAATAGTTACCACGTAAATTGCAAGAATGTCGGGTATCTGATTATTACTGAACCCCTCTCCTAAATT
>MU182261.1:333037-349757 GCA_016904865.1 Pissodes strobi
ACTGTCTCATTCGTGGGAAAAGTCTTATTTTCAGCACTTGTTGCACAATATACTATTATTTTTGGTAAGTAATAACTGCAATCTTATTAAAGTTAATCTGATTTTAAATAATTGTAACTACGGTTGTGCTTCCACGAGCTTTTTATATCTACAGAACTTTACCTTTATGCTAGTAACCATTAGTTGTGCTTCCTTTATAGTAATTAGTTATTTTCTATGACACGTTAAGTCTGTGGTAGTTGGTATATGTTCTACTGACTCAGGTAAATATATTGCGACATAACGAATCGTGATCCCGACTTTGGCGGATTTCCTTAGGTATAAGTTTTTATGTTATTGTGCAACTTGTATCGTTATCTAGTATTAGAATATTGAAATAGCTACGAGCCTTAACAGCTTATATGTTAGAGTGCATATATTTCTTTAATTTTCAAACCGTTTGATAATTTTGCATATTAGTTGCTACTTTCCTCTATGCCTTGGTATTATTGATCTCGCTTATAATCGTTTGGATTCTGGCCATCATTACTTAATAAACCGTACTTAGTTGAATATAATGAGTTGCTACTCTTAAAATATTGGCTGATTACTCGTGCTTTACATTATTTTGTGATTTTTTTATTTAAATTTAATTCTACTTTTAATTACCTTGCCTACTGTATAACTTTGCCTTACCTTCTTTAATTTTAGTTTGGATTATTTATTACTTACCTTATTTTGGATTAGTATTGTTCAATTCTACGTAGGAAAACTCATCTCAGCTTTGGTTATTAATGAGATGTTGTAGAATTTTGTTTTTGTCTCTCCCTACTTAAATTTTTTAGATTTATTGCGGAATAATTCTTATTGTTATAACCGAAACACTTAGGACACCTGATATTTCACATATTAAGAACTATTATCAATAAACGTGAACATTGTTTTTTTCGAATTTCAATTTTTCTGTTGTCTAATGCCTCACTACTTACTTGCAAACTTATTCATACATTTATTTAGTTATTGACGAGTGGTACCTAACAACACAGGCAGTTTGCAGTTTTACTGATAGAGAGCTGCTGGCTCTTATAGTACTAATTTCTATTTATTAGTCTTGAACTCGTTTGATTTTTGTTATTAGATATTCATATTATTTTTATATTTTTATATCAACTATAAGGTTAGTCTCTGCTATTAAATAGAGAAAGAGTGTGGCAGAATACATCGACGTCCAACAATAGAACGTGCCACTGCAGGATAATGATCTTGTAACCTAACATAAAATATGTTCACGAATTATAGAGCACTTGTTATGAGCTGCCAGCTTGCTTATAAACAGGTTAACAAGTAGATTTAAATCAGCTTACAGAAACATCTTTCAGCTGACTCCAATTATAATTATTTTATAAGAAAGACGTCCATGGAAATAATTACCTACCTTTATTTTTGTATATAAAACCGCTTTTTCATCCTAATTCTAGCTTATTTAACAAGACTAACCCCCCTAATTTAAAAGACCTTTACTTTACTGCCTTACTTATCAAATTAAGCAAAATTATTGCGGCCATTTTTGTTGTAAATGGTCTGCTTGCAAGCGAGACCGCGAAATCTCCAAGTAATATTTTAGTACTTACAAGTTTGCAAGGGATTGTAAATTTCCTGGAATTTTTATATCTTGCTGTTTGGGTATTTCGGTAAAATTAAAGTTTTAGTATGTGCAAGATATCGTCGAAATTGTTTCAGGGTAAATATTATGTTTTCATCTTATTATATTGGCTAATATTTCGTTGGAAAAGATCTAGGAATATTCATAAACATATTTTGTAAGATAATTTGTTTATCAAATAATAAGATTTAGGAAAAACTCGAGCTGAGACCGTTGTCAAGAAAATTGCTCGTGGAGCAAGCTGGCAGCTCTATTTCCTATCCTAGATTATATTTTGTAATTTAATGCATTGTTGTCATATCCATTTCCATATCTATTCATCCAGCCGTATCATAAATTAGTTGACCAAGAAACAGGGCTTTGTTACATGTGTCACACGCACAAATTTTGTACCAGTAAGTACAACTAATACTTTGTATGAAAATTATGGCAAGAAATATATCTTATATTTTTAATTAGTATTCAACCGGCTTTCTATTTAATTCAAGTTTAGACGTACGTATGTCTTACAGAGCTACTTGTGATAACTGCCTATTAGACGTACGTATGTCTTACAGAGCTACTTATGATAACTGCCTAGAGTCTAGTATACAAACGTCTATATTATTTTAAATTCAGCCTTGCGGACAGAAGGAGTGAACATAGATCTCTTTTTCCGCATGTCATTAGGTCCTATGTAGTTTACTTCGAAGCAAAATCTTCAATTAACTTGATGTCGTAATAATAACGTAAGGTAGGTTTTTCTTTTATTCTTCTTTTTACTCATTAACTTCACCGTATAATTTATGAACATTATATTTGCTACCTGTTATCAATACTGCGGATACGTAAAACCTAACTAGTTTTGTCTCACTCTGTCTATCTATGCCAAATTTAGTTATTTCCCAATTTTCTTTTAATGTAATGCAAATCACTGACTTTTTCATTGTTCTCGTTATTCGTTCACTATTTATTTCGTGATCGGAAAGGCCTGTGTCTCATATGTTAGTACTAAGTGTATAGGCTGGTCTAAGATTCGGATATATTTATATTGTGTTATTTTCTTATTTCATTATTTGTTTTATCAGTTAGGTGCAGTATGAGTGTTATAGTCAGTCACGGGTCATGAAGGATGCTATAAGCCACCTGTAATGCACAATATTTTATCTACGTCCATTTAAATAAAAAAAAACACACATTAAATTTAAAACTTTGACATTAAATATTCTGATTTTGGCCCTTCTGTCAAATGGACTATTAAAAAATTAGTTATGAAATAAGAGTCATTACATCACTAGTAATGTAAAAAGTGCCGCACTCTTTCTCTGTTTAATAGCAGAGAGTAAGGCTATAGTTAATATAAAATAATATGAACAAGAAAAAAAATTAAATGAGTTCAAGACCACTAAATAGAAATTAGTAATATAAGAAGAGGCAGTTTAGGAGAGTGTGCAAATCCTGCTGTATAGTGAGAGATAGGTTCGGTTAAGGGCGCCAACAGCTCCCGACCAGTCGAACTGCAAACTGCCTAGCTAGGTACCACTCCTCAATAACTAAATAAGTTTATGAATATGTTTGCAAGTAAGTAATGATATATTAGACAACAACAAGAAACTGAAATTTTAAAACAATGTTTAAGTTTAACGATAATTGTTGTTAATATAAATGTTAGTTGTCCTGCTATTGAAGTTCGCAGGCTATATCAATAATAATTATACCGCAATAAATCTATAAAATTTAATTAGGGAAAAAACAAAATTCTACAACTCACTAATACCAAAAGCTGAAATCAGTTTTCCCAAGTATAATTAAATGATACCAACGTTATTCAGCATCCAATATTTAATTAAGAAATACAATCAATATAAAGAGTAAGTCTGTAGCATTTTCAAATACATAAACCAATGCTACAGCTTTGCTTAGTTTATATTTATTTTTATTTGCAAACATAATTTAGCTTGGATTATTCCAATATATGTGCAGTGTAGCTAATTTACTTTACCTTGTTTTACCTTTAAAGTTATTGAATATACTTTCTATATTTATATTTATGTCTTAGTATGATATATTAGCTACTTATGATATAATGATAACATCAGGTCTGATTTTTGTCTCTTTCTGAGTAAAAGGTGTTCGACTAAGTTACGGAAATATCTTTCAAATGCTTTGGTTGTCTAGTTTAATTTGCTAACCGTTGTCTTCATGAATTTTATTGTTGGAACTCTCTTTTAGTCACTCAGGAAAATGCTCACAATCTTTTCTTTGATACAAAAGTTAATAAAAACTGAATAATTTGTTCGACACAAATGTAACATTGACTTTGTTTATTGTTTTAAACCAATCCATTGCAATACCTACCTCAAATAATTTAAAGATCATAAGAGTCATCTTATGTATTTTGTAATTCATTTATCTAATTGTGTTTCGGTATATTATTTCTTTTTATTTTCTTCGTCTTCCGAGATACGGTGGATTCATTTTCATTTATATTGAGTATCAGGCACATATGATCTATGTTCTATATATTGACGTTCCCAAGTAACGGTACTCTGCAGATTTTTTAGACGTATTTACTGGTTGCTTTGCGAATGTGGCCTAGAGCAGAAGTTCGATTAAGCTAGCTGTGACGTCAGAGGGTTCTTCATGCGCTTGGACTCGCTATTTCACATAAGTTAAGTTGGCAACAATGTTTCGGAGTCAATGTGTTGAAATTCGTTCCGTGAGAGATCCAGGTTTTCCTTTTACGCCATATACTGGCGAGGAGTAGAGAGGTCGGCATCTTTTGTGAAGCCCTTTCGAGGTGCGTCATGAACTGGTTGAAATAATTATGGTACTTCTGTTACATTAATGTATTTCAACCAACCCTAACCAGTGCCGGTGTCATGGAGGCTGCCTATAAACGTTTTTGTTAAGTTATGAGAAACCCACCGCTACGTGAAGAATCTATGTTGCTGTTGCTCTCATATGTCCGCTCCTACAAATTGACGATTATTGGCTTTGAAGAAATCTCTCTGGAATGGGCACTATTTGTTTAGTTGGACTAGCCATTACTAGGAACAAAAGGACCAATAGAACCCTATAGTTTGTTCTATAGATCAGATGAAAAACTAGTTAGGTTATGAGAAATCTTTTCAATGCTGCATATTTATTTTTTGCTAGGACAAACAATTATTTTTAGGGTCCTCTCCACGGATACCGCTTTAGCACACTTCATATCGCCTTTTCGTAACTGCGATTTCTATTTTGGGTATATTACCATCAATTATCAGGATCATTGACTACTTGCGTGTTTTGGATTTTTGGTGTGTCTTTGGCTGGATGTGGTGTGGCCAAGTTTGAAAAGATCAAGTTATGACTTGCAGTGCTTTGGAGATGTGTGGAACGTATATATACTGATAATGGTCTTAATATGGAGAATAATTAAAAATTAAAAATACCTACTTCATAAGCTGTAAGTAATGTCATTTATTTTCTTGTAAGACTGCCTTGGCAGAGTTTAGAATTTCTACATATTAAGTAACTAGTTCACATGCCTTATTTTATATCCTTGCGGCAGAATAAAATTCATGAATTTTAAACCCTGTGCGCTATATACCAACTTATCATTTTAGTGACCTTTTAACTGGTACGACAGGTTATTTGCCTAAAGCCGTCGCGAACCAAGGGCACAGTTTATACCATCACCGAATCAGTTATACAACTCTGAGCCGGCACCTTTGATGTTAGTGAAGCCAAATTCAATTTTTTCATGGATTCTCATATTTCGAGCATGCGCATTATTAGTTGGAAACGTCAGAATTATACGGTCAGCTGGACAAAGTCGAACTAGGATCTAATCATAGGCATATAACTAAGTCTATGGACTTAATACACAAAATTCGCGAAAGTAGTCCACAAAAAGCACTACGAACAAAGCCGACTCTCGAACAAACAAGATGGTAGTTTTCGGTTCCTTTTCATTCAACATACTTTTCCTGTCGCCGAGCAGAAAATCAATAATCGAGATCTCATCTGAATACAAGCACAATACAAGCCTGTTGCGTGCCTCGTTTTACGGTTAATTCTCGCCAACACTATCTCTATCTCTTTCTCCTTACAGGCGGTATCTTATTGAAAAGAGACATATGCCGAACTGATGTTTTATTTATAAAGGCAGCGTTCACTCATTGAGCGCAGGCGTAAGATAAGAACTCCCAGCTCTCCTATTGGTTGAAGCGCTTGGCTTCAAATCACGTGGAGAGTTGTTTAACTGATTCGGGTACGGTATAAACTGTCCCAAGGGCACGTACGATTCGTTCGTTCGAGTCGTCTATGTAAGACGCGAGCGCACTGCCATACTAAACCTCGTAACGCGATTATTCTGGCGAGCCGCTAAATGTTTGTTTGTTGAAATTCAACGAAATGCTCGGGCTGCCGTCCAGACGCTATAATATCAGGGCCTTTCATTACTTCGTAACATCTTTTGATGGTTCACTAGTTTACCGACAACTGACAGCTCGCTGCGAACGGTACGCTGTAAAATTTTGACATGGCATTTTGATACGCGATGAGGCTCGGGATGCCGTCCAAACGGATCATAAAATGATACGCGAGCAGGTTACGTTACGAGGTTCGGTTTCACGTGTGGACGCGGCTTAACAGTTGAGATTTGGCACAATTGTCAATAATAGTCGTTTTTTTGTATTGCTTTATTGTTTATAGATGTGATGTAAATTGTACTGTAGAATCGTTTTTATATATGAAGGGATCTTATCCATAGTAGGGAAAGAATAGGGTATTTATTTTGGGGAAATATTATGTCTTATTGAAAAGCTCCTCCAAAAATTACTTTTAAGGATTTAATAACATCGTAACTTATTCCTCTTTGAGTCTAAGTTAATTAGATGGCGCCTAATAACTTTATTAACACGTTGACTGCCCTAATGTTTAAAAAAAATGATCCCACCGGCCACAACAGTTTTTTGATTGAAAACAGATGAAAATATGTTCTTCTAACGTTTGTTGTCTTTAGTTTTCCTAAAATCGAGTTAGAACATGTTTATGTGGGTGAGTCACCAAATGGGTACAAGTAGCCTGAACGTGTACATTTTCTCGTAACAGCCGCGTGACACATACCGTGGTCACAGCCGATGTGCGAGATAAAGCGGGGATAATTTTATTATATTACCCCTGCTGCGGTTCTGGTATATGCATATAATATTTCAGTATACTGCTTCGCAAAATATTGTGCTCACTCTGGCTCTCTTGAATGAAGGTCATACTATTTATACGGACGATTATTATACTAGTGTAACATTAGCATAACGTCGCTCGATAAAAAAAAAACATTTAGTAGGTACCCTACGATCGAATCGTAAGCTAGCTAAACCCGAAACAAGTTACTGAAAAAAAAAATAAAAAAGGAGAGACTGTGGCTGCTGAGGGTCCTTTGGGCATAGTAGTACAGAAGTGGGAAGATAAAAGTGAGGTCCTTACTTTTGTTACTAAGTAAATGTGTTTATTATTAAGCCCTTAGGGCTCATTCGTAACGTTTCTAATTATATTTTGCTAATATAAAATAAAAACATAAGTTCATACTTTATACTTCTTTTACCATTTGGCCTTTGCAGGCGTGTGTACCCACACATAGGTCGAAATGCATTGGCCAAATACATAACCTATTAATACCAGCCATTATATACCGTCTCCATAAGAAAAACCCAGCCTCGTGTCGCATATGTGGGTACACGCGGCTAATAACGAACAAACCACATGAGATTCCAATGCGGTGTCACGCGGCTAGTATGAATAATTTAGCGAGACACCACGTTGGGTACACATGGCAGTCAACGTGTAAAGTGTACCGAAGAATCCAAGAACCTAACTCTCCACTGTATTAGTGGCTGCCGTTCGCATCTATGGGTAAGTTTGCTACATTGGTTTAGGAAACGTTGCCCTAAGTGAAGCTATTAAGGAATAGATTTAGTTTAATAATCAATTAATTAACGAAGTGAAATTAATTCAATAAAGTTGATCAATAAATTAATAAGCGTAGCCAATTATGAAATCAGTACATTGAAAATCAAGTAACAAATTAACCAACGAAGTAAATCACCAATCATTAATCAAATGATATACAATTAATTCAATGAAGTCAATTAACAAATTAATTAGTGGAGTAAGCCACCCCCTATTAATCAAATAATGTCAGCTCTCTTAACGGCAATTCAAAATAAAATGAGTAATAGGTAAGCCAAACTAAAATTCAAAAAGCTAAAGCAAAGTTACGCAGTAGATAAGGTAATTAAGGTAGAATTATATTAAAATAAGAAATATCAGAGAATAATGTAAAGCCCGAGTAATCAGCCTACGTTTTAACAGTAGCGATCCATTAAATTCAATTTAGTACGGATTATTAAATATTGATGGCCAGAATCCAAGCATTTGTAAGTGCCAATATCAAGGAATAAAGTAAAGTAGCAACTATATCCAAAATTATCAGACGGTTTGAAAATAAAAGAAATATATACAATCTAACCTATATGCTGTTAAGGCTCGTAGCTATTCAAATACGCTAATATTGTCAGCTCTCCATAATGACAATTAAAAATAAAATTAGTAATAGGTAAGCCAAACTGAAATTCAAGAAGGCAAAGCAAAGTTATGCAGTAGGTAAGGTAATTAACACATTCGCGGACAGTACGAGGGACAAGGACGTCCAAATATAATCACCCATTTTTTTCTTAATTCAAGTATATTGATATAAATACATACTGAATTCTATAAATAAACATGATTTTTATTCATATTTTTGCAAAAAACAGAGGACGGCTATAGCAGTCACTGTCCCACTACACATAAATTTCGGTCTTGTGGGACAGAACGGCTACGGCCGTCAAGAGGGAAATACTGAATTAAATTAACTCTAAACTAAAATACATACTTTTTACATAAATACACGAAAAACAAAGATATTTTACTGAGATGTTATGCCATGACTCAAAACATTCAACACAAAGTGCAGGTTTCTCAGGACAGCCTGCGCAGGCTATGACTCCTTCCAGCCCACCGAGGGCAGTTTTTGCAACCACACACTATGAAATACCATTTTTCTCTGTTTACTGGGACACCTCTTATATATTCTCATTAGAACAACACGCATTTCTCGCCTGCTACAACCGGTTCGCCCTAGTAAAATATGACTGCTATAGCAGTTGTGTCCTTATAGGCATGACGGCTATAGCAGGTCTGTCCACTAATGTGTTAAGATAGAATTAAATTAAAATAAATGTCACAAAATAATGTAAAGCGCGAGTAATCAGCCTACGTTTTAACATAAACGACTCATTATATTCAATTGAGTACGAATTATTAAATAATGATGACCGGAATCCAAACATTTAAGCGCCCATAGCAAGGCATAAAATAAAGCAGCAACTAATATGCAAAATTATCAGAAGGTTTGAAAATAAAAAGTATATATACACTCTGACCTATATGCTGATAATGCTCATAGCTATTCAAATACGCTAATATTAAATATTTTTACAGGTTGCACAATGATATAAAAACTTAAAGCTAAGTAAACCCACGTGATCACGAACCGTTAAGTCTTAATATTAGATATTTACCTGAGTCAGTATAATATATATCTACTACACTGGTTTCATGTGTCATAAAAATAACTAGCAGCTATAAAGGAAGCATAACTAATGATTACTACTATAAAAGCAAAGATCTGCAAATATAAAAGCTCTTGGAAGCAAACGTATCTTTCAGATATAATAGCAATTAAATCTATAAACCGTAGTTACAATTACGAATCAAATTAACTTTAATAAGAATGCATTGCATTAGGATATTCAGATCCAAGGGAATAAATAAAATGGGTTGGGCCTAACAATGTCTATCGACTCTCAAACCAACACCGATGCTACCACATGCCCAGGAGCCCAGGTCTTAGCATTAATCCGAGGTATAGACTATGGTGGACGTATAATTGGAGCTACACCAACAGTATCCACTGAGTGGTTAGTTTAGTAAGGTTCGAAAATGATGAGCACCACACGCATAGAAGCTAGCAATGATCTAGTAAGGAGGAAGGAGGATCCATAAAAATACAAAACGTCTAAAACCCTAGACATAATTCATTGGCCACAGGAACACGGCACACCAATTCAACACAAAGTCTCCAATTAATTATTTAATAAGATATATACTTACGTGAAAAGAAGTTCACTGACACGACCCCTAGTTAGCGAGACAAAACTTTATTACACAACTAACCCCCACTGTAATTTTAGAATAATCTCAAAAGTATACATATAATAGTGTACATTAATCAAGTACTTTACGCACGGCAGACGAAAAAGTAATTTTATTGCCGCTATTTCGTCTGTTTCAAAAATATCAAAGTTTTATCATTTTTTTTCTCTATCGCAGAAAAAATAGTATGTGTACTGGAGAAAAAGCACATTATCCACTCCGGTGCTTGTAGGCCTCGGCTGCGTCTCTTCTAGCAAATTTCAACATCGTGTGATTTTTTTCTACAAAGTACACAATGTACCCTTGTATTGCACATTTTTACATAAACTAAAGGGTGGCTCTAAACTTTTCCAGATTTTAAGCATATTGTTCTACTTGACCGGAAGTTTTTATTTCCCAAACTTTTTATATATTGATCCACACCAAAATTGGTGTCACTGAATATACCATTAGTATAAATCAATTTGAGAAAGCGATTTGCTGTAAATCGTATCATCTAGGCTCTACAGGATTTGCGGACATAATTTTTTTTTTGATAATATGTCTGTGTTTGTGTCGCACTGTATAAGAAGTCCCAATTTTATATACTCGTTAAAGAAACCATGGTTGGAGAGGAATATAAAAAATCATTACAGGTATTTATAATTTACAACTATTTACCGTATCTTAGGTTCATACCATATTGCTCCTAAACACTGGACTTAACAAATCAACAACAAAGCATTTTCAAATTGAACATGAAAAAATATTTTAAAATATTACGCATTTTATTAACTTTAATAACACTAAAAATATCCAAGAGAGAAATTGTAAAACAATCCCATTGTTTTCTTCCGGAGTTTATTCTTCAATTTGGGAACACTTTCTATTCAAGCACTGACGTCCCTCGAGAGGTTCTGTTACGCCGCGCCGTAATCAGGTCTGGATATCCGGAATGTTGGATTTTCCAGAGTGTCGCTGCTATAGCGGACACTTTGGGGGTCTCAGCTAAACTCAAGGAGCTGTGGAGTGTTGTCGAGAGCACGACATAATTTGATCACGGATATTTGTGAAATTATTTTCAAATCTCATTTTTATGTTTTTATCAAATTTATAAATTTATGTTGCCATTTTATACCTTGATAAGGTCTTATTTAATATTACTCCGTATCAGCAATTTTAATTTAATGTTGGAGAACAATCTCTTTAAGCCTCATTAGACTTGCATCCGCACTATTTTCAGCATACGAAATGTAAAATTTTAATGTACTTACTCCAAGCTTTATGACGAGAATATAACATGTAGCCGATTTATTAATTAAAATATTTGTCAGTTGGAACTTTTGAGAGTAACGAAGTGATCCTGATCTTATTAAAAATGTAAACATACCCTGTATTACATACCACAATGGCTCTTATTACGCAGGATTTAAAAATAACATCTACAGCCCCACTTTTGAAATATAGAGATTACAGTTTTTACTATTTAGTCTGACTAACACCAAGACTATTTCCAATGTATCACTTGATGTTGTTATATAAATTTGGTTATACCAGATTCATTTCTAAGATTCGAGGATAATAGGCTGTGTTCAGGCTTGGGAAGTACAACCATAGTATAAACAAACTAGTAAGTTCACTCAGCGGTAAATATTTTGATGTAATTCAGCCACATTCTTTTATATCACGTGATATCTGGAGATGAGCCAGGGCCGTTCTTAGGATGTCTGCCGCCTTTGTGCAAGCATAAAAATGCCGCCCCTATATTTTAAAAAAGCATTCAGAAAAAATGCTTATCAAAACGTCCCTTTAATTAAGCATGTTCCAGTATAGCTAGAGGGTTGAAATTTTCAGGACATGTAGCCGGGGTGAAATGAGGATCCTGAACAAAAACTGGGCCTCCCCCCGTATCCCCCCACCTGTTCGGCCAGACGTGGGGGGAGAAGAAAACAAAAACAGACAGGGTCGAAATTATTATATTTTTATATACGGGAGCTACCTTTGACCATCTGGGGGAACCGGGGCTCTAATTTAAGGGGGGATTTTGGGGAAAAAAGGTTTTTGCCGATATTTCTGCAACCTCCATGGATACCCAAAAATTTTCGAAAAAATGGGAAAAAAATTGAAGAAAACGTAAAAAATAATTCGGAAAGTTAGCAAAAGTATTATAAAACAAAATAAGAAAATAATACTAATAAAAAAAGTTAGAGAAACGCGGATTTCGGAGAAAAAAAAGACGAAGGAGTGCAGCTACAAGGTCGGCGATGGCAAAAATGAGAAGAAAAAAATGCATTATAAAAAAAATTGAAAAAATTGGAAAAAATTGATGAAAACGTAAAAAAATTTCGGAAAGTTAATAAAAGTATTATAAAACCAAATAAGAAAAAAAAATAATAATAAAGAAAGATTACTGAAGATTATTTAATCTAGTGAATTTCGAAATCTAGAATGTTGGTAATAGATGCTAAAATGTATTTTCAAACACTGGGAAGCCAGTTAGCAGTAAAACTCCCAACATAAGCAAAATAAGTATTCTTTATTCAAAGAATATCCATCCCCTTTTATGGGAACTACACATGTTTACCTTAGTACTTAGTATTTAAAATAGTATCCTTTACAAGTTATATGATATCAAATTGTATTTACGTTTATGAAAAAGCTTTTCTTGGTGAAGCTTGAAACAAGTATAATGATGAAAGAAAGCAATCGTTATTGAAAATCAAGAAAAAATTGAATTAGTAAAGCACTAGCCAATATGGTGGCTTGAATTGATGTATCAAATGTATATATCATATTATTATAAGAAATTTAACCATGAAGAAGAGTTTAGTGAGTCTTATCAGCATTTTGTAAAAAGAAAGCTAAACACTTCTGTGGTCATAGTTTATTCCGCTTTTGCTATTTTACAAGTTATGAATGGATTGAAAAGGTAAAAAATTTGCTTCACAAAATCCAAACTACCGTGCGGGCCGGGCCGTGGGACGCCCTATATCCTTGGGAATTTTTCTTTCTTTGACGAGAGTGGAGACGGCGTTTTTTGTGAGTTCGACAACCAAAAATATACTCTAAATCCATTTTTATTATATTGAAGCATAAAAAACTGATTGTTTGCAATGTGAATATTACGAATACTATAGAGGGTTTTAAGTTTTAAACTTTGCTTCTGTGGAATGTCTTAAGTATGAAATTTAGTTTTGCATCTTTTTAATATTCAAAAAGTGGAACCAGTAAAATACATTTAGTACTTTACTGGTTCCACTGGCGACCTGCGGCCGCCCCTAATGTTCGCCGCCTTTGTGCCTGCACAACCTGCACACCCCTAAGAACGGCCCTGAGATGAGCGATGCGCTGCGTAAGTGTCCGATCGATTCGCGTGGCTTCAGTCAGGCAGGCGTTTACCAGAGATGTATTCAGGAGATTGTATGGACTCGTACCGACAGATCTACTGACTGCCGGCCGGGTGAAAAATCAAGTGAAACTGAGCAAAGTTGTAAAAATATTTTCATAGGAGGAAATTGAAAAAAAAAATGCTATACAGGGTGTCATTTTTAGGTGATACACCACTGTTGCTATCTCAGAATCTAACAAGAAGTTAACAACACTGCAAATCGATCTTGAAAAGGCATTAATAATGGCAACTTTTTTCTAGTTTAATCAACTTTGTAGCTTTGACCGTTTCAAAGATAGCAATAATAGTGGAATTACCGAAAATGTATTTAAACATATATAATAATATAATACTTCGGAACCTCATTTTTACTATACTTCTTTGGTTTCATGAGAGTGATTTTTCAAGGCCACGACACGACATGGTTTATGTTTTCGTCACGCGTTACGGAATTTTCGTATCGTTGATTGGACGACTAACTCAAATTAACCAAATCTATCAAAATTTATTATACCGTATCGGCACCAGCACCCGTTCAAATCACTACAATAAGTTGAGACTAAGTGAAACTAACCGAAAGTTGGTTCAACGACTAGCCCAAACTAACCAAATCTATTAAAATTTATTACAACATATCGGAACCGGTTCAAATGACTAAGATAAGTTAAAACTAAGTGAAACTAACCGAAACTTGTTACCGACGATTAACCAAAACTAACCAAATCTATTAAAACTGATTATAACATATCGTAACCGGTTCAAATGACTAAAATCAGTGGATACTAACTAAAACTAACCGAAACTTGATTGGACGACTAACCCAAGCTAACCAAATCTATTAAAATTGATTATAACATATCGGAACCTATTCAAATGATTAAAATACGTTGAGACTAAGTGAAACTAACCGAAAGTTGAATCGACGACTAACCCAAACTTTCTAAATCTATTAAAATTGATTATAACGTATCGGAACCGCTTCAAATGACTAAAATAAGTTGAGAACAAGTGAAACTAACCGAAAGTTGAATCGACGACTAACCCAAACACCAAATCTATTAAAATTGATTATAACATATCGGAACCGGTTGAAATGATTAAAATAAGTTGAGACTAATTGAAACTAACTAAAAGTTGAAGAGACGACTAACCCAAACTATCCAAATCTATTAAAACTGATTATAACGTATCGGAACCGCTTTAAATGACTAAAATAATTTGCGAATAAGTGAAACTAACCGAAAGATGAATCGACGACTACCCCAAACTAACCAAATCTATTAAAATTGATTATAACGTATCGGAACTGGTTGAAATGATTGAAATAAGTTGAGACTAATTGAAACTAACTAAAAGTTGAAGCGACGACTAACCCAAACTAACTAAATCTATTAAAACTGATTATAACGTATCGGAACCGCTTTAAATGACTAAAATAATTTGCGAATAAGTGAAACTAACCGAAAGTTGAATCGACGACTACCTCAAACTAACCAAATCTATTAAAATTGATTATAATGTATCGGAACCGATTCAAATGACTAAAATAAGTTGAAATTAAGTAAAACTAACCGAAAGTTGATTGAACGACTATCCCAAGCTAACCAAATCTATTAAAATTGATTATAACGCCTCGGAACCGGTTCAAATGATTAAAATAAGTTGAGACTAAGTGAAATTAACCGAAAGTTGAATCGTCGACTAACCCAAACTAACCAAATCTATTAAAATTGATTATAACGTATCGGAACTGCGTTAGGTTTGTGACATCCCGTTTTGGTCATTAATTAGAAGTAAGTTTTTGGCCCCGGTACTATTCAGGCTCTCGTTCGAAGTGCGAGATCTAATTCCGATATTAGATTCGATTTTTATTTCTGTCCCGCGTGACCTAGGAAATACGGGGAAAATCTCGCCCAGAGCGAAGATTTTTGAAACGGTTTCTTTTTTCTGGTGAAGGCAGCCATTTTAGTACCTGGCGATATTTTTTTTATGTGCCGTGTAGTTTTCGCCCTCCGTTTAAAAGAGGGCCTTCCCCCCCTCCCGGGCAGGGGATAGATTGCCGTTCCACCGGACGAGGATTTAGAAGCCCTTTCACCAGGCGGAACCTTGTTGGTTCGCCAACTTGTGAGGACTGCTGTAGTTCTGGCCTTGCGGAGCTAGCTTACCTGGTGTGACCAGTTCGTCCATTGGACCAGCGAGACGTGTTGGACGTCGGAGGGTATTTTCCACCCAGGTAGATGTTGAATTTTTGGTGAAGGAAAACAAAGAGATGTGTTTAGGTTATAGTTAGATTTAAATTACTGTGTCTGGAATAACTGTCAATTTTATATTAGCGCACCCTCTGTCCTATTAAGTAATTGCGATCAACTTATCCTAGCGGTTTACGTGATCACGACCCCGCGCGGTAGACCAAACCCAAGTTTTGGCTACCCCAATTACTCGCGGGGGTTCTTAGGCGTTTAAGTGGTGCCTATTTCATTTTCATACAACCTTAATATTCATAGAGTTTTGGTCAACCACTGATAATTTTTTTTCTTTTATACTTATAGCTAAGTTCATTATTATTAGATAGTTTAGTTTTTTTGGGGTTCAAACCACCCTCCATCATCGGTATCATACCTGAAAGTATTTATATCAAAATTTTGGGCCTTCGCAATTTACTTGTACGCTTTTGTATTTATCGCTATTTTTGGCTCATTTACTTTTACGCTTTCGTATTTATCCCTATTTTTTTGCTTATCCAGATCTTTTCAAATAAGAGAGTATTGTATTTGCGGCGTTTTTATTTGGATAGACAATTTTTCGTAGTATAACATTTCAGCTCGCCTCGATCGGTGTTGGCGTTCTCTTCCTTTGCGATTCTTACCGGCAAGGTTTATCTTGAGGAACCGAGGTCTTGCAGCAAGTTCCAAGAATAACGCCGGGATCTCCAGTTTGGTCCGTAACGAGCTCGGTGGCGCCCAAAGAACCTCTCTCCGGAACAGCGGGCAAATTGGGCGCTCACTTTACAACTTGCTAGAGGGCCTGGCATTCCGATCTTGCCAAGTGTATATTTTAACGAGGGAGATCTGGTCGAATTCGGTAAGTGTATATTAGTACTACTCTCGGTGGAACTCGTCAGAGCTTCGAACAACATAATAATCATTACTCATTTAAACAATAAAAAAAAATAATAATACTTATTTCTATTACACAGAAAGCGCGTCGCACGTTATAATCAATTTTAATAGATTTGGTTAGTATGGGTTAGTTGTCGATTCAACTTTCGGTTAGTTTCACTTAGTCTCAACTTATTTTAATCATTTGAACCGGTTTCGATACGTTATAATCAATTTTAATAGATTTGGTTAGTTTGGGTTAGTCGTCGATTCAACTTTCGATTAGTTTCACTTACTCTCAACTTATTTTAATCATTTGAACCGGTTCCGATACGTTATAATCAATTTTAATAGATTTGGTTAGTTTGGGTTAGTCGTCTAATTAAATTT
>MU182261.1:376236-390879 GCA_016904865.1 Pissodes strobi
ACAAAAGTTTAGAAAAGGACCTTTTAGCTGTTTGTGGCAAAAATTACTGCCGTGGTGATGAAAATAAAAGTCATAAAAAAGTGATGATTTCATTAAAAATGCTGATCGAAGTCGAATTATACTTACATAAGATTGGAAACAAACCATCCTATATACTGATATAACAACACATATTTTCGCAAAAAAATGGTAGTGATTTATTTTTCTAAACCAGCTACCTCTGTGTTTTCTGAACAGGTTTTCTCAGAAGAAAACGGACATTACATTCTGCAGAACATATTCAGCCACTTATATTTCGTCCAAAACATAATCTTATTGTAATGGGACTTGCGAGATAAAGTTTGGAAAGCATATTGGTTGTTTCAGATATTTTCAGACATAGTATCGATATCGGTATCGGAAGCATGGTATCGGTTCAAGCCTAATTCTTTTATTATTCCAATATTTAAACATTTCATTGCTGATTACAAAACATTTGAATATGATAACAAAGCATATTGGACATGCTAAAGAATACAAATCAGCATCAATTGTGATATTGACGTAACTAAAAAAAAAATAAAATTGAGATTAATCAATTTTAATACATAAAAAGGGCTGCTCTACCAAAATCGCGAAGTGGTGAAACTCAATTTCTAATACTTTCAAGTTATAACGCACGTATCTTATCAGGACATAACCTGAGTTACGCTACTTCGTGAAATTGTAAAATTTTTCATATGTGTTGTCATTCGGATTAGTTTACGGTAGCTAGCTAAAAGAGCAATACGCTTATTTTAGTAGCTATTTGTTACTACTTAATCGAAAATCGTAAATTACTTTAAAACGCTCTTATCGTTAGTGCGTAAAATTGACGACGAAATATGATGTCTGAATAATTTGGGTTTACTAGACGTATTTATTATTTCTGATGGTATTAAAGTGACTCGGGAGGTGAATTTGTAAACGGCTGTCTTTTAGAGAAAAAAATTAGACATTTAATGTTAATTATCGTTATCGATTTTAAGATATTCGCATAAAACTTGCAAAGTAGAATCCCCCATATATTTAATAAAATTAGTTTGATCTCATTCTTGCTAATTTATGATAATCTGAAGTTTAGTTGTTAAAATATTTATTGCTGTTTTCATTTCAATTTTTTTTTAGATTTAACGGTTTTCGCATGAGAAGAGAACTTTATCGGCTGTAACTTGTACTTTAGCACCTGAAGTAGAGTTAATTTACATTTTCTTTAAGAAAAACAAACATTTTTATAATGTCAGAACAATAAACACAACCAAGCAAAAGCAGATATGAGAAAAATACACAAAGAATATAGAAAAAGGAAACGGCAACAACTTCATTTAAGGAACTAAATACAGAAAGCCTGGTCCTCTTCAAGGTATTCACATATACCACACAATCAATGGCCACAACTTGCCTAAATTAAGATATATCATTCCAGATTCTTATACTACTGCCTTTCAGATCAACATGCTGATTTGACAATGCCCGACTTAGTAACTTTTTCTTGTATGGCTAAATCTGTATCAGAAAACTTAAGTTTCAGCAAGTGTCAAAACTTTTCTATATCTGCACTGAAGGAAAAGTTTTTAACATTCATATTTGTACTATTGCACCATAGCTAATTTTTTTCAAAGCTGCTATCTTCATTTCTGACAACCCTTTAACCTTCTTCAAACTCATTTCAAGTAATTTTGCATCAAAAAGTCTCCACTTGATGCCTATTCTTTTTACCGCTTGTACTTTCTCGTAAATGTATGCATATTAAAACAATCGTGGCCCCCGCATAAGTACTTCGTCGGCTCGTATAAAGGAATGACCTTTTACTAGAAATACTATTTGTAACTTTGTAACGTGCATTGATGCTTTGATTCTGAGCCAGTAGTAGAAAGTTCGTGATTATGTTTGTTTTGTCCTTTGAATATGCCGCAGAATAGGCAATCTATCGTGATAGGTCTATATCTCAGGAAATCCAAATAATGCAGACGCGCTATTTATATACATAATATTATGTTTTGTTCCCCTGTGAACTCTTCTAGGGATTAGACTAATAAGAGTTTCAACTTCTCAATTAAAAATAAAGCTAGTGCAAGCTTTATGATCACATCTCCCTATAATGCATAATAAAACTAAATGGCATGGCGTTTTGCTACATAAGCTAATCCACCAACATTGCTTGAGGCGGACGTTGCGTTACTTATTAATATTTACACTTTATTGAAACGTTGAGACCAAAAGCATTATTATTGGCAATAGAAGGCGATAATAAAACTTTTGTTAGAAATAAATTTATACATTTATTCACTTCGGCATCGTAAAATATTTAAATACAATGGCGGCAGATAATATGGATCTAGAGCGCATAGCGATTATTTTAAAGCCATCCAAACTGTACATAAATTTCCAAGATTCTAACTCAGTAATATTATATTTGAAGAGTTCGTCAGATTTTCGCGATATCTTACGTTCCGTTCAGATAAACACTAGTGTTGAAAAATACTTTTATTCGATTTGTTTTAAGCAATACTCGCGCTATTATTACAAATACTTTTCAACAAGTGTGTTGGAAATTTATTTAACATGCCTGTGATATAAGGCACTTTTTAGCATTAGCGGCTAGGTCGCGCCGGTCTAAAATCGTTCCCGATGACAAAATACTGCGCGCGACGCGACTTTATGAAAATTACCCATGTCATGGCGGTTCAGCAAAGTTTTTTCAAGCGAAGTAGTGGTGTAATGGACCGAGTCTTTACCTGTTATGCGGGCGGCTAGGATTCGATTCCCGTTGGTTGCAAGACTTTTTTTTGGTTGTAAAAAAATGTACTTCTTTATTTTGGGTATGCCTTGGGTTAGTTTTGGTTAGTTTTTGTTTGTTAAGCCCACGTAGCGAGCGAAGCGAGCGGATGGCCACGCGTGAAGTGAAATATTATAATACTTCTGATACAATCGCGTCGGGAACGCTTTTAGACCGGCGCGACCTAGCCGCTAGTCTTTCTAGCCACGTTAACTGTACTTTTTCTCATTTTCATAGGAGGTCATAGGCAAAAGTAATTTCCCTTACTGCTGTTTTGCCTCTTTCAAAAATATCAATATTCTATTCATTTATGCGAACGCAAAAAAATAGTGTGTGTAATAGGTTGTGCCTCGTCCATCAAATTTCAGCACACGCCAGGAAACCTTTGCTCCTGAGAACATGAACTATACTAATATATACTAATATGTGATGCGTTTAGAAATGTGTGACGCGGCGCAAAGGTTACGTGGAGATATAGTGTTTGAAAAGACAGAAGAAGAGCATACTCGATAACACGGCGCCGCCCGGCGCGAGGCGAACGGGACTAGAGAGGAATATATAGCGTTAGTAAAAACAAAAGGAGATAGAGTTATACGTCGTACACCTAATATATTGGCCTGTAGGCTATTCTCAGTTTCTGTCTTGTGCGGATGAAGTTTCACTTCTGATGAGTGTTCCACAAGCACACTAATTTTCGGAGTGAAACTTCTTTATGCACGGTAGGGTAAGTTCGTTTCATGCGATTTGATATGTAACCAAAACATGTAACGCTTCGTAGTCGAGTTAGTAGTGGGGATCGCTTGAGCCGTGAGCGCGCTTCCATGCAATGTCACGACAGGCAGATTTACGTCTGGGGAGTACAGGTCCACTATTTAGTGGTGTCAAAAAAATTGCTACTCCTTACTTTATACTCGTTACTATTTAATACCCGGAGTTTCGAGTACCGAACCGAGAAGTATATCGTTACTTCGATAGTTTGATTTTGATTACATGGCAGACGGCACTCACCGCTATGGTTGGAATTGTAGCATATCGTATTTCGTCTCGTTTCTTTTAAATATTTGCGGCACTGTTCCAATCAATTTTGTTTATTAAAGACATGTCGACCTTATCTAGTTTATGAGCTAAGAAGACATCATAGACCTTATATTAAATGCATCATGTTAAGGATAGCAATACACAAACGTCGGCTGTTTCCTTGCCCGCCAGAAGAGGAACAGGAGGACTTGATATGGGAAGATTTTGATAAATCTGTAGTTACGATGACGAACCAGGTCGATTCTCGTACTACGTCTATTTTAGAAGTGAAGTCAAATTTTGCAGAAGTAGATTTACATCGAAGACCCTCTGCAATGATGGTCAGAGAGGCAAGCTATATATCCACATCTTGCAAAATTCGCGAAAACATATTTATGTGTAATAGCTACATCTGTCCCTTCAGAACGGCTATTCTCGAAAGCTGAACAATTAATTTTAGAGAGGGGAAGTCGCCTGCAGGGGAATAATATACAAAATATATCATTTTTACATTTGCAGTTATAACCTCTGAGTACCTGTATTCTCGATATTTTTTATATATTCTAGATATGTCTTGTTTGTTTAGTTTTCTAGTTCTTAAAGTTATTCTGAGAATTACTCATAAGTAAATACACAGATTATTAGGTATTCTTATTATTTGCTGCGTAATAATGGACTTTTTTGCTATTTGCGTTACATACATTTGTTTCCTAGTACCACGTGTATCTGTTATTTCATAATTATGAAAAACTTCAAAGTATACTTCACAAGAGCCCTTAGAATTTTTTTAATAATAAAAAAAAATTAAAATGATTGATTAAGAAGAAGGTATTGCAGTAACCATTATGATAAACGATAGTAACAGACCATAAAATATCAAAAATATACCTACTAATAATTCAAGTAATCAAAGTAAGAAAGTAACGAGTAGTCAAAAGTAACGAAAATCGATACCACTATCACTATTTAAGATAGTAAGCGCGTAATCGAATGCAAGTATCAGCAGCGTTGTCGGAAGGTCTTATTTTACTCAACTTACTGACTTAAGGCGGTAATACCATTGACACAAACAATGGTAATAATTTAAAATAGTATAAGGTATTCAACGAGCAATAATGGATGATGGATACTATAGTTACTGTTCGAAAATTTGATACCAACTTGTCAAACTCAAAATTGCCATAATATTATTAACATTGCTTTTGTTTCAAACGAAATTTGGGTTAGTTTCGGTTAGTTTTGTTTGGGTGCGGCCCGGAACGAGCAAAGCGAGGGAAGGGTCATGCGTGAAGAGTTGACACTACTCTTATAATCTCCCTAATATAACATACTGTCGTATGTCTGCAAAGAGTGATAATGTGCCCTCCGGTCAGATCACCAACTGGAAAACTGGCATCTTAGCCCATTCTAGGGACGTTATACAATTTGTGACTGTCTACTCCGCAGACGCAAGTCGACAACTTGTGCCTACCTACCGCAAATTTATGACCTTCACACCTGCGCACTTGGCAGCCCGGTGTTGTCGTTCACGCGTGACCCTCCGCTCGCTTCACTCGCTCCGGGGGCGCAACCAAACAAAACTAACCCAAGGCAATGCCCAAAATCAGGAAAAAATACTTTCAAAAATATACGCATGCAAGAAGGCTCAAAATTGCGGTAGGAGGACGCGAATAAGTCGATATGCAGCCAGTCTGAGCCTAAGCCAGTTAGCGCTGTATCATTTTATAATAAATTATAAAATGGTTGTATGCAGCGGCATATAATATATATTTCATATTTTAGTTATCAAAAGCCTATTGTTTCATGTTTGGAGAATGACTGACGATAATGATAATGTAGAATGATAATAAATTCAAAAAAATTTCAATTGATAGTGTATAAATAATAACATTAAGTAAATTTCTTAACCCCTTTCCTGATATGCTTGTGTGTTTGAAGATGTTTCACGTCAGTAGCGTGTTATATGATTACATGTTATTTTTTTTTATAGTTCCTGGCGTTTCGTTTTTCCTTGCTAAAGCTGACAACGGCGAGTAGCAATATTGCTTACAATTCGCCAAAAGTCCCCGAATTGCCAAATAAGGTTGCATTGTCATATTCGGTTAAATGCCTGAATTAAGCAACTTAGAAATACATCAATTTGCTAATTGATTTAAGCCATATATACTTCCTTAAAATAAATACATTTAAACTTTTCACTAGCCATCAAATATTTTCGCTTTTAGTGGCGATTTTTGGACTATTAATATGATACCCTATGCTATTAGAGTATATTTACATTCAGAAATGAAAATTAGTATTAATTAGTACGTATTTCAGTAATTATGTGCATATATTATATTACATGAATACATTATACCGAAATTAACTGCTTCATTAGAATTATATTTTATAATGGATTATACATACCTGCTGGATTTGCTGTAATAGTTGTACTGTGTCACGTAATAATATATGAATTAGTTTTTAATATAGTTATTATAATAATTATTACTATCTAAGTTTTTCATGCCTTTTGGACATACATGAATATATTAAAATTAAATGCGAGTACATGACCTATAGTACCTTCGCAAATTTTGGCATTGGAACCCCACTGGAAAAATACATTAAATCAAACACTAAGCCAACATAGGTTTAAAGGTATCAATATAATACAAAATATGCACAATATATAATTTGGTATAAATTATCTATAAGAGTCAATTATAGGAGGGGTTTGCTGATCTATCCCCCATAAATTTTAGAACCAATAGGATATCGGTGAGAGCTCCAGGACTTTAAAGGAAAGCAAATATTAACTGCAAAGAGATAATTATTATCAAGCCATACATACCTCCAGTATGTATGAACAATCTTAATTTTAAATAAACGACTTATATTCATTTTAAAGTAGTTTCTCTTCAGTGTCTTCCTTAAAACCCAAATATTTAAGTTTAAAAATAAAATACCGTGACTTAGTAGAATGGCTTTGCCCAAGCCGTAATAGGAATTAGTAAACTCTTATCTAGACTTGCAAGCTGGCAAAATGACTCGGAACTACTTATTGAAGTTATCTGCATACTAGTCGCATGTCGTTGGAGCATACTGTCGTCCTTTCATGATGTAATATTCAAATATTTAAGTATGCCATGCTGGAATTCAAGATCTAATAAGTGGAACAAATCCTGGAACCGCGATTGCTTTGCTCTGATAACAATATTGATAATCATATCGCTCTTTGTTATAAAAAAGCGTCGGACAAGGAGTGATCCAAGTACGCCGCTATTTTTTAAAAAATTACCATTCGTTCTTCTTGTTACCTATTTTATTGGACATGACGTAACACTGGTTGATAATGATTGATAGCAGCGATTTCCTTACGAAACCAATTCACACAGAACCTTTGCTAGAAAGAAGAGATGCCCACATAGTTGTTAAGGCTTTTATATTAGAACACTCGGTTAAAATTGAAAAACCAACCAAGAAACACTCTTAAGAAAATATTAAATAGGAGTTGCATAATTAAATTGAATAGACTGCGAAATTTCTCATAAGATTCAATGGAATTAACATTCATATTATTCTAGTCGAATATTGTAACTGAATAGATATCCCACTCTTCCTCTATTTTTACTTAATTTTACTAATCGCGTAGGTGTGTAGGTCAATTTAGAGCCCTTGGAATTTTGCCATTAGAACATTCAGCTAAACGTGGTTAAACAGTGAAGAGTCGGCTTTGGCTTAAAGATAGGTAAAATAGATGGTGAAACTTATATACCGTAAATAATAGTATATTATTTTATATGGAGAAAAAGTGATACTTTTCATGACGCGCTCGTGTTTAACAGCCGAACGGAGTGAGGCTGGTAATAGAGAGCAAGCCATGAAAAGTAACTTTTTCTACAGCCGTGCGCAAAATAACTAAATACTAAATTCAAATGAAATCGCAAAATCGACGAATGCCGTGGATCCTTATTTTGCGCTCTAGCGCGAACCTGGAAAAGGAAATTCTCACTTTTTCCGTCTAGTGTGCTAAATAGTCATGGAAACCGAAGATAAATAAATGACAGTCGTGCGTTTGTTACAGTTTGTTGCTGGCACTCATGTTCTAAATATGCCCGAAGCCCGAACATAATATGTCAAAACTGACAGGTCATTTGCAAATTTCAGAATAAGTATAGAGAAAAATGTGAATTTAATTTAAAAAATGCGGCTGTAGGAAAAGTTCTGTGTGTTTTTCGAGCGCAAAGTAAGATTGCCGTTTTCGAAAGATTACTGCGCTCCGCTACGCGTCGCGCAGCAACATTCTTTCTCAGACGGCAATCCGTTACTTTGCGCTCTAAATACACAAATAACTATTTCCTCCAAATAAAATATGCTGTTTTTTCTTCAAATGTCGACAAATTAATGCAAAAGCATCTCTTTTTAATAGTAATAGTAATTATTATTAAAGATAAGTGGGTTCGCTAGGCGGCTAGACCGGTGTCGGTGAATAGGCACAGGTTGTTTCTATAGTAACGTAACATAAAACTGTCAGTGGACACTGTCAACAATAATTATTTTTTTAAAATTGCGTCTCCGATTGCGTTTTAATTCCGTATTGATAAGCAGTTATTGAGTAAGTTCGATTAAATAATAACCAATTTGTTCCTATTAGTGATTTTTAGAAATGCACAAATTGAGTGATAAATACAAATTTTAGTTTAATAAATCTTGTTTTGTTGTTTGTTTGTATCCATAGAAATAGGACTCCTAGAAGGCTGATAGAGTGAGAAGTCCCTCACGGAGAAAGGGAGAAAACAATAGGGGTTGGGTGATAATACGCTTGCGCGGGCATGTAAATAAGGACCTTATATTTACTTGCTTACATGCAGTTTATATAACAACACCGTTGCCAAACTAGGAGAAATTTACCGTTTTATGTGTATTTTAATTAGATGACTACTGAAAAACGTGGGAAGTAAACCCCGAAACGGATTTTTTTTTAAATCTGTTTCATATTATAAATTTACTCTAATATTTTCGAAGTATATGTTGCTAAGATTTTTGATTATGTTAATAATTTTTGTGTTACGTTAAAACCTAGTACTTTACTTATCTTATACTTGGCAACGTTGCGAGATTGCAAGGACGTGGACCCGATCGGACGTCATCATGAATTCTTGTTTTCTTTGCTTTTCGACTTTCGATGTTCAGTTTTGTAAAGAGTTCTTGTGTTTTTTATTATTGCCGTGTGTTTGATAGCACTATAATTGGTTTTCGGTGTTATTTGAGAAAAATTCCTTCAACTTAATACTCAACATGCCCTTATACAGACAGGCACGCGCAAAAGCTACGAAACTCAGCGTTTCTGTCTTACACATGGATATTTTGCCTCTCTTCCTTCGTGAGTAGATCTGCTTATATACTCTTATATATTAGCCTTCTAGGAGTCCTATTTCTATGTTTGTATCTATGTTGCCATGAAAAAGTGAAAAGTAAAGCTCCGGCGGAGGAAAAATGAAACTTCACGGCCGCCTACACAGTCGAGTAATGACGGATTTACTGACGTTTGAAGAAAAAGATTATTTTCAGATGAAGAGATGATATAAAAATATTTTGAAATAATCTGCGTGGAGTGGTTTTAACAACTTGATTAGCTCACTCCATTTCTCGTCTGGTATAGAATTTTATACTGATTATTCCGTGCTTTTGCATTAAGACACCAAAGATGTTGGTTATAAACAAAATTACAATAAAGGAAAACAAGTTAGTGCTACAAAAATCTAGTGTAGAAAGATACTATATCTCCAAAATAGAATATAAAAAAACACAAAAATAGCACTATAGTTTGTAATATTTGATTGATTTTTTCAAAATGTGTCCAAAGTGTGAAACAAATCGGGTTCTAGCTCTGACAAGTGACATCTTTCAAAGTTTTTATCTCACTAGTGGCAAGTAAGTTCCTGATTTCTTTGGGAATGTCATATTTTTTTGATCGGGACTTGTGACTTTATCGGATTTACAACATACCAAAATATTATTAAAATATGCGAAACTGCTTAAATATTACCTTCCAAAATTTCAGCGTTTTTTATGTAAGACGCCCACCACCATAAACATATCAACTAGTGGTAAATTGTCAGACTGTCCTTAAAAAAAAACGCGTCAGTCATTTTGAAAGTAGACTACCCCACTGAATCGGCACAGACCGGCCCGGCACGACCAGCACGGCCGGCATAAGTTGCTATCTACGTTATTAAACGAGGCAGCGCCCATTTAATCGGAACAGCGCGGAACGGCATCTCGTTTAATAACGTAGATAGCAACTTATGCCGGCAGTGCTGGCCGTGTCGGGCCAGTCTGTGCCGATTCTGTGGGCGTCCTGCTTTAGACAGCTCTGCTAAAGCAGGGCCCACTAAAACGGCACAGACCGGCCACCACGGCCAGCAGATTTTGCTTATGTACGTAAACAAATGACCAAGCGACCATCAAATCGGAACCGACCCGCGAGGCAGGGCACGCACAGCCCGCCATCGCTCTGTATTCTCGAAGGGGCAAAAACTGCCGGCAGGTCTGATGATCTGCGACCATTTGACCATAGAGGAATCTTTTATTTTAATATTCCTCTATGCATTTGAGCAGTCGTATAGCAACAGTGATTGTTTGTGTCGCGTTTATGTATAATGTCCGACAAGCTTTTGATTGAAAGTGTTCGATCATATAAATTTTTATATGATCCTAATGACCGATTTTATCATGATAACATTCGAAAGGAAAATGCTTGGATAGAAATAGATTCCGTAAACCCCTTTTATAACAATGCATGAAATAAACCTATAGGACTTACATTAATCTAGCTGCTAGGCGTTCTTCGGGTGAAATAGCTTTTCGAAAGTTGGTATTTTGTTTCCTTAATGGTAAGATTTCTAGAAGTTACTAAACTTGGCAATTCTAAAGTACTTAAAAAAATGCATCGTCAGCCAACAAATCCAGAAATAAATGATGAAACTCGCTTTTGATAAATATCATAGATCCAATACCCCCTTCTGACTTTGTCTTCACCTTCCACTTCAGCATAGGCTGCAGCCAATACAAAAATATCTCCTTCTGAGTCCGAGGAATTTTCTGGATATTTCACTTATTTAACTGGTTCAAATCACTACCTCTTTTCACGTTGATGGTCAAAGCCGTTTTAATGTCTACGCATCAACGGGCGGTGGTCGCCGAACGGCCGGCCGTGCTGGCCGTGCCGGGCCGGTCTGTACCGACTCAGTGGGCATCCTGCTTTAGACGTTCCCTGCTCTGCCATCTGTCAGGCGCGACGCAAACGAGCTACTTGACGTCACAACCGGTCCCAGCCAAGGACGGCACGTTACAAGAATAATTTGAATTATGCAGTTTTTAATTGCTTATATTTATTATACAAAAATAAAAAAATAGTTTTTTTTGTGAACTCTGGTTCTTTTAGTAGTATTAAATTATGTTTGTGAGTAATATTTTTCAAATTTAATTTTTATGCAAGTTCCCCATTATATTTACTAATATATGTTTTTTTTTGTTTCTCGCTTTTGACAACGGGGGCAAAATTGTTCCTCGAAACGTCAGGTATTTTATTTTTTTTCTGTTGACTTTATTGTATTTAAGCTCGGCACTGCACGCCGGTTAAGAATTTGGCGATGTGCCAGACTGGTCCAGCAGTTATTCCATGATTCCTAGAATCAGCAGACGGAAATCTTAAGGAATAGCACCCCAACGAATTTTCAATAGCGCCAAAATTATCAACCTCTGATTGGCTGGGCACGGTTGGATATAAATGTCCAGCCCTAAACGTGTGTCACTAAAATTAAATTTAAGTTAGTTACAATATCGATATCGAAAAGGAAGAAGCAAGAAATCTCTTTCGGACAGCCGAGAAACGCCATCGTCAATCTTCAGGAAACCGAACGGGACTGCCAACTTAATCATTTAGCAACTAGCCCGACATATTTGAGGAATATATGGGATTTTCCGACATTTGTGGCCACTAGGGTTGAATTTTTAACAATTTTGAAAAAAGAAGGACACTAAAATCTTCCGGATGAGCCAAAGAAGCGAATTAAAATATATTGTAAAATCAGGACTCTCAACTGGAACCGAACCAGCCTTCTACAGAATTTATTGTCTGAGACTTTTGGAATTCCAGGACTTAAAATATTGTCAGTGAAAAAAGTTTTCAAGACAGAAGATAAGTGCCTAAAGAGGCCTCATCAAGCGGCCAAGAATCAACCAGTCTACACGGCTACAATACCTTCAACAACAGCGCGAACCCTGTAGTAACTCCATGCGAAAAAGGTCAGCTGCAAGAAACTTGAATCGGTCTACTTACTTGAGTTCCTTCTATTCACGCATGTACCTCTCTAGATCTTCATACTAGCCGTATTTAAACACTGGGAAGGAAAGCGCGTAGGCGGCTAATTCGGTTTCGAAACTCGGAGGGTTCCGACTGACTAATATTCTAGCTACTCGGCCTATGGATGGATAGCGTAAAGGCAGTGAATAACTCAAAACTTTATCAGAAATCAATTAAGTTTAAAAGCAAGCTGGGAATCTTGAGGGAGTGAGAAAGTAAGTAAAAAGTAAAGTAAATTTTGAGTAATTTTTTGGTGTCCCCATATACAAGGTGATTTTTAGAATGACGTGAAACATCCATAGGGTGTTCCAAATTTTTGCCCTAGACAAATTCATTGCCCACTAACCTTACATTGTATTTGATTTAGCCTTCTGCTCACAGACGTTCTGTGGTGGCTGCTCTCTGCAAATTCCCTTGGATAGTGGAGTAAAATCAGTTTACGGGTTGGACGTTTTCTGAGAACTTTCAATAACGAGTAGTCGGCTCGATATCTGTTTGGCATCCAGTGATGCAAATATTGTAGTAACATAAATATTTTTAAGATGTCTCAATATAGCAGATATCTGAAAGAGTTAAAAGTTACCATGCAAGACCATGATAGACCAGAGGGACAGATAGATCAGAGTGATGGATAGCTTTACTCCAAAGATCCCCGCTGACTTATAACGAGTATATTGAGGACCCTGAAGAATTCACATTAAATCCGAAAGCGGCCTTTGGTTATCACAGGAAATCTGTTCCAGAATTTCTGCCTACTCAGACAGGTCAATGGATACCCATTTTATGGAAGCTCAAATCGAAGGGGGAACTTCTATAAGGGAGGACCTTCTACGCAGCCATCTACTAAATCACCCCGAGCCGTATATAACACATAACACGTCTTGGCCGCTTATTGAAGCTGTTCCAAAGGCTCATGTTTCGCGTAAGGTATATGTGCGTATATGCGGGCGGATGTCAGACCTCTGGCACTGGTGATATTTACATTCTGAGACCAGATTCTACATTAAAATTTTCATTAAGGCTGTGGTGGAGGAAAAGGTAAAAAAAATATCCAGAAAGATGAGTCCTCCATAACAATATAGAGCATATCTACAAAATGTACGTGAGCGAATTATAAAGATAATGAGCTTTTTAAATAAGCCTTTTTCACCTTTTGAATAATATTGGCAATAAAAAAAATAATTTTGAGTTCAAAAGGACGTAGAATCCGAAAATGAGTTAAAATAGAAATATTGTTACTAATGAGAATCTGATTAGAAAGCATTAAGTTTGTAAATAATAAAAAAAATACATTTCGTACATGTTGGAATTTCAGACTTCTAAATAAATTTTGACGTGGAGCATAAAATGACCTTCCATAATTTAATAATCGTTTGGATAACTCAAGCTCTGCTGCTGCCGCTAGGAACCAAATCAAACCGCGAAAGTCAGAAGCATTACCAGCATTATTGACGAATGGATTCATTTATATTATTTTAGATATTAAGTTATGACAATAATCCAGAACATGAATTCTTCACTTCTCTCCCACGGGAAGAGGAGGTGTAATAGTAATGTAATATAAATGTATCGATTTTGGTGCGATTAGAACAATTGTATATTTGAAGAATACAATACATCCCAATTTTCTTGAAACACACTCGCTCTTCCAGATTTGAGATGGCTTATGATGATAAAATAATGTGTTCAAAAATTTTCCTTCTCTGCATTAATGTTGTAATTGTAAATTGATTTATTGAAATTGCAGACTAATGTACTGTGTTTTTTATATTTCTTTCTCCGCCTATAACACTTAGTCATAAAAATTTTAGTTAATAAATATCAAAACGCAAATGAAAAATTCTTAATCTAGATTTTAAAGTACGTATCCTTAGTTTTCTCGAAAATTTGAAAGAATTGTTTTCAATATTTTCAGTTTTGTCCAAAATATAACGCGTTAAAAGTAAACGATGGGGTTTTTACCCTTAAGCTGAAACTTATAAGTAAGCATTGCTTAAATTTTTTTTGCTCATATCCTTTTCGCAGACATAAATCTATGCTTTTATGTAAATAATTGAAATCCACAGTATACAGGGTGGTTAAGAAAATACAAAGGTGCTTTACAAATTTTTGTAATTTTTTAAGCATTGTGGATTTAATATTTTTGCTCCAATGCGTGGAGTTATGTTTGCCAAGGGGATATTAGTATATTTTTTATAAGTAATACTTGCTAAAGAGTTCCAGCCTAATGAATAAAAATGTCATCTTTTACTTTAAAAAGTCATATTTCAGTCAAAAATTTCCCAAATTTGTTTTTGGCATTTTCAATAAAATTCATTTAGATGTGGCAGTAAAAAAAGAGACAAATGTTTGTACATTTTCGGGACAAATTAAATTTTATAAAAGTTTTATGTATTTTCTTACTCGGTAGCCTAATCGATAGGTCAGGAAATGTAGCCTAGTATTTTAACCTGCATTAAATAGTATATTATTTTAT
>MU182261.1:395879-407142 GCA_016904865.1 Pissodes strobi
ATCTCTTTTTAATAGTAATAATAATAATAATTATTAAAGATAAGAGGGTTCGCAAGGCGGCAAGGCGGCTTAGACCGGTGTCGGTGAATAGGCACAGGTTGTTGCTATAGTAATGTAACATAAAGCTGTCAGTGGACACTGTCAACAATAATTATTTTTTTTTAAATTGCGTCTCCGATTGCGTTTTAATTCCGTATTGATAAGCAGTTATTGAGTAAGTTCGATTAAATAATAACCAATTTGTTCATAAATTAGTGATTTTTAGAAATGCAGTGCACAAATTAAGTGATAAATACAAATTTTAGTTTAATAATTCTTGAGTTGTTGACGCTTGTTTTGTTGTTTGTTTGTATCTATGTTGCTATGGTAACACTTTTACCTCCGCCGGCGGAAAAGTGAAAAGTAAAGCTCCGGCGGAGGAAAAATGAAACTTCACGGTCGCCTACACAGTCGAGTAATGACGGATTTACCGACGTTTGAAGAAAAAAATATTTTTACTTTTGGAGACAGGTAGGTACGTTAAAAGCTGGACTAAAATTGCTTCGTATGCGTTTCAAGTAAACAGTAGTTTACTAGGGTATCCTGAAAATATTCCCACATTAGAAATGTTGGCAGGTTTGACGCTTTTACCTTTGCCATGAAAAATTATGGGTACTGTTCCATAAGAATAAAATGGCAGAGAGAGGCATCTTTAATTTTCAATTTGTTTAAATTTTTTATAATATCTCATAAAGAGACCTTGAACATTTTGCGCATATAGTGTGTTAAATTCCTTGATATAACCATTCCTCAAGTTGCCAGGGGCTTTGCGCTCACGTTTGACGTTTACAGGTATATTTGGTTTCATGAAACCGCCAATAAGTTTAGGAATATATTTGCTATCTTGTATCTGTGTGCTGCATAGAGTGATATAACAGTGTGTTTCGAGATACGTTGTTCAGCTGAATCACCGAATTCTTTAGACTATTTTGTATCGGTTAAACAGGAATGATACAAACCATTCAACGCATTTAACACATAGGCACAGTAATAAGGGAACGTTTTATTAAACGTCAAAAGTGATACATACCTACATTTAAACGGTTTCGCGGGAACTAAGTTAACAACTTAACCTTATGTCACAGGGTTAACGAGAAAGCAGAAAAATATCGGATCAGCTGTGTATAGACAAAACCATAAATTGATATTGTAGACTACTAGAAACATTTAAACTACTAATTAATTTATCACCCTATCCTAAGTTTGAGCTTTGAAAAAATATTATATAAACATTCAAGTTAATTGGACGGTATATACAATTAATTTTTAAATCATTTATGACCACAAAGGAGGGGGTGGCAATTAACTTTATAATTGATCACTTTAATTACCATAGGGTGGTGGGATTTTATTCATAGGGTGTGAATTGAAATAAGCATTTTAGGTATTAGATACTTTAATAATGCAGGATTTAATTTGCATTAAATATGATCAATGTATAAAATATTTTCTAACTACTTACACGCATTCATCCCTTCACACACAAAACTAATTAATTTACATCAGGTTAACTATTAGTGAATATCTAACAAATCTTCTTGATTCCTTAATTTAACATGAACATTCATTTACGGAATTTGATCAAAGCCTAATTTATTTAAACTAACTGCTTCTCCTTTCCCACTCAATACCTTTTTACTTCACTTTTTCTGCAGTTCTCTTAACTTAACTTCACCAGGGATATAATACTTCGAACATTTGATTCGAATCTCGAGTACAGGAACTAATTTGTCTAACTATAGATTTCCAACTATCAAATTATCTTCTTTAATCTGCATCAACAGGGGAGACGCTACCGCGTTTCTGTCTTGAGAAAATGCGTAAAAACGTCCAAAGCAGTTCTTCATCAAAGCTTGAAAAAAGGGAACAGAGTGCACGAGATATTTTCTAAATATCCATGCAAACAAATGAGAAAATTACTAAATATCTTGGCGTCAAACAGAGCAGCGCCAAGGGCTGATGTTCTTGGCGCCAAACTCAAGCTGCGCGACGACAGAGGCCCATGCTTTAACGCTCTTCGACTCTCAACCTTCAAACAACCTAAATTTTTCCTACCACCGGAAGGCGGCAGGGACAACAGAGTGGGAAATTGCGCGGACGCGCATGCATTTGAGAGGGTAGAAAAATACACTTTCTTTATTTGACGCGTGTCGTTTACATAACATTGACTTGTTATATTTCCAGCGATTGATTTATATAATGGAATAGACCATCCAGGGTTGGACTAAGGAGTAACTGAAGTCTGATGCTTTAAATGCACAAATTGTGGTTTGCATGGTGTGAAATAAGTCTATTCGGATTTTAATTATGGCCCTATTCCCTTCACTATACATCGCGAACACGCACGCGCGACTGTTAGTAAAATAATTTTGGGGTGGGACCCGCAGATCCTATTGATCTCCGTCGCGTCGTCACGTTGTTTTGGGTGAAGGTCAAAATCTTAAATATATTAGTCCAAGCGCATACATATATTAACAGAACTAATCTTTCCACAAAAACTTAGGATCGTGAGCAAATGTATAATGTCAATATTTATTAGCATGATTTAGTTGAATAAGAAGTTCAAAATAAGATCAAGAACAATTTAACTGTAGATCACTGTAATTTAGTGAAAAAACAAACAATTGCAACAGCAAACTTAAAGTAATAATTCTAATCTGGCACATATCACCTCTTTCTTTATTATTGGCCATATCCAAGTTCATTGTTGTCAGACGTCAAACATCGAAACATTATTAATGAGGTAAATTCGGTGCGATAGGTCCCGATGTCATGCTTCTGAGATACGCAATCACAAAACCATTACGCTAACGTGATGTAGGTCTGATAGCTGACAGAAATAATAGCTCTCCATTGAAAGTCATGATTGCAGATCCTCGCCGAACTCCACTGTGGTGTGAATGTCAGGTTGCCGACACAATACGGAGCCGAGCAGCTTTATTTAGTTCAACTCAATTTTGAATATTAGAGCGTTGCACAGCGTATTAATTTACAAAAGATGATGCTGAAAAATAGAGTATTCTAAATGTCGCTAATGCTAGAACAAAAACATCTCGAACTAAATACTTATAAATCTAAAAAATGTTTTTTACAAAAATAACAATAAAATTCTTTCGTTGTTATATAAGCAACTTTTTCTCAAATTCTAACACAGATTTAGTTCATAATGAATATACCAAAATAAATAATACAATTTTAACCACATTTAATAAGTATTCTCCGGCATAACTCTAGATCCAATAAAAATATAATATGTTTAACCCAAACTATACTAGCATAAATATTTAAAAAATGAGAAAAAAGGAAAGAACAAAAAAAAATTAAACGAATGATTGGTCTCAATATGAAAAAACAGAATTCTATAAGCATTAGAAACAAGATTGACTAAGAAATTATTATAATTTAATAAAATGCAAAATGTCGTTAATTAATAATGTACTATTAAAAACATAGAGAATAAATCATTCTATTTGCTAGGATTAGTTTGGGTAAGATATATCCATTTTCGAGTTAATATACAGAGTGGCATAAGGAAAAAAGCATACCCTAAAAATATTGTTTACGTATTTTCTCGTCATACGAAGCGTTTCCCTTGCATCACCCCTTTACCCTACAGAACCACCCCATTTAATTTGATGGAGAAGTGTGATATTTTGGATTAAAGGTAATTTCATTATCTATATGACCATATTTGTGTTTTGACTTTTTATGGATACGAGAAATAAGGATGATCATTCTCCACAACCCGGGTCTTATTATGCATTCGCCACATGTCATTTTTAATAAAGAAAATAAAGGGTACATTGTGAAAACTCTATTTACTCTAACAAAAACGACAAAAATGTCCGGTTCAAATTTAGTTTTACTATTCCGTATCGGTTTTGGTTGAAGTGATAGCAATAATAGCATAGATAATAGTGATAACAAGTTGGTGGGTTTGTATTATAACCTGTGCTAGAGCAGCAGCCCGTTCCTTCAATGATAATTATCCGGACAAAACGATCAGTCTTATGTATCGGATTTGATGAGAAAGTTTCTGCAGACAGAGTCAGTCGAAAACAAGAATACCGAAATTCAGCGCACAATGAGGAATGAAGCGGTACAAACTGCAGTTCTGGGACATGTTGAGATGGAATGTAACATGCCACACTCTTTCTCTGTTTAATAGTTGATAAGTAAGTTTACAGTTGATATAAAATAATATTAAAACAATACGAACAATAAAAAAAATCAAAGTAGTTGAGACCAGTAAATAGAAATTAGTTTTATAAGAAGAGGCAGTTCAGGAGAGCGTGCAAATCCTGCTGCTCAGTGAGAGATAAGTTAAGTTAAAAGCACCAGCAGATCTCTACCAGTCGAACTACAAACTGCCTATAACCTATAATAATATGCTAGGTACTATTCCTCAATAACTAAATAAATTTACGAATAAGTTTGCAAGCAAGCAATGAGATATTAGATAACAAAAAAACTAAAATTCTTAAAAACAATGTTCACGTTTGTTGATAATTGTTGCTAACGTGTGAAACAACTGGTGTCCTGCTATTGAAGTTTTTAGGTTATAACGATAATAATTATACCACAATAACTCTATAAAATTTAATTAGGGAAAAAGACAAGATTCTACTACAACTCACTAATAATCAAAAGCCGAGATCAGTTTTCCTAAGTAAAACTGTATGTATCCAATATCCAATATTTAAATAAGAAATGGAATCAATATAAAGCGTAAGTGAAGCTAATTATGGAATTAATTTAGTGAAACTAAATAATCAATTAATTAATGAAGTGAACTATGAGATTAATTCAATAAAGTTAATGAACAAATTAATAAGCGAAGCCAATTATAAAATCAATACAATGAATGTCAATTAACAAATTAATCAACGAAGTAAATCGCCAACCATAAATTAAATAGCACAAAATTAATTCAATGAAATCAGTTAACAAATTAATTAGTGAAGGGCGTGAATAATATCCGCTTGCATTAATGACAATTCCAAATAAGGTAAGTGTTAAGCCAAACTTAAATTCAAGAAAGTAAGGCAAATTTATGCAATAGGTAAAGTAATTAAGGTAGAATTAAATTAAAATAAGAAAAATCACAGAATAATGTAAAGTACGAGTATTCAGCCTATAATTTAACAGTAGCGACCCATTATATTCTAATGATTACGGATTATTAAATTGATGGCCAGAATCCAACCGTTTACAAGCGAGGCCAATATCAAGGCATAAAGTAAAGTAGCAACTGATATGCAAAATTATCAGACGGTTTCAAAATAAAAGAAGTATATACACTATAACAGAACTTATTAGCTGATAAGGCTCGTAGCTATTCAAATATAATATAATAATAATATGAGATATCAATACAGGTTGCACAATGATATAAAAATTTTAACCTAAGTAAACCCACCAAGTCGTGGTCACGAATCGTTAAGTCGCAATATCAGATATTTACCTGAGTCAGTATAACATATACCAACTACACAGGCTTTACGTCTTATAAAAAAATAACTAATTCCTATAAAAGAAGCATAACTAATGGCTACTAGCATAAAAGCAAAGTTCTGCAAATATTAAAGCTCTTGGAAGCAAACGTATCTTTCAAATATAAAAGCAAATATTAACTTTAATAACAATGCAGTTATTAATTACCAAAAAGAAATCATTATTACATCAGTATGTTCACGTACGATGGAACAAATAAAATAAGTTAGACTTAACTGTGACTATCGGCTCTTAAGTCAGCACGAATACTACCATATGCCCAGGTCTCAGCATATATCCAACGTAAACTATGTAGGTCGTATAATTGTAGCTATGCCAACAGTATCCACTGAATACTTCTCACAAGTGGTTAGTTGAGTAAGGTGTTAGAATTATGAGCACTAGAAGCACGCAAGCCGGCAATCAGGTAGTAAGGAGGAAGGAATGAAGGTAGAAAAAAGAATCCTAAATTCAAGGACACTAAAAAGGGTTTTATGGGTATGTGGAACCTCTATTCCATGTGCCTGTCTCCAGTCCAGTCGGAAAAAATCCTTTGATGAAGAAAATTAGGTTTCTTGTAAGTAATTCATAAAAAATACATACAGGTAACCAAACATTAGGTATACAAGGACCCATTTCGGTAATTTTAGCTTAAAATTTCATAGAGATAGTCTGTAAAATTACAGATACACAGGAATCAATCGCATCTACCAAATGACCGAAGAAAAGTGACATGGCCGATCCCCTCGACTTAGTGTTGCTCCTTAAATGCTTCAAAAGCATCCCTAATGCACTAGTACTAAATTAGCACTGTGTAGCGCGAAATTTTGCACGTTTAAATACATATCTCGAGACCAAATAAGAAAATGAACAATAAATGATCCTATTCCAACTGGCTAACGTCTATACGAACCATAATCAAGGATAATTAAAAAAAATAATAAACTGTAACAATAATCCTAGTAGAAGTAGACAATACTCCATACTACTGATGCGGTATGAATAACCGTCCCGAGTCGAGAATATTAAAGCAGGCATCCTGCTAGGTATTTACTGCATTTAACAGTATAACTGATAATGCAAAACAGTATCGCAGTAATGTCGATATTTGATTAAATAACCGAAAACATTACTTTGCGATGAAAACACATATCAAGTGTGCCTACTATGAACCAAATTAAAGCTAATTTTAAATATATGAAGTTTAGAATGTGTAATTTTAACAATTCCCAACCTATTTTAAATTACTATCTGAACCGACCTGGTAGCAACAGTGTGGAAAATTCCGCATTAAATATTAAATGGTATGAAAATATTAATAAATAATGAATTCTTATGTTGCCCATCAAGTTCATTTAAATCTAATTTTTGTCTTTTAAATATATCGGTCGATAATTATTTAGTTAATGTAAAATGAAAATTAATATTATGGTTGAATTTACATAAATACAGCAATAGAATATATTATTTAAATTTGTTAAATAATTTCAAATATGCAGCTCATATTTTATGCTTAAAATCGGTCGCTTCGTATGGTAGAAAGGTAAAATATTTGTGACGACTGCGCGTCGTGCAGTTTTTTTCGAGAAGTGATTCTGGTGGAAAGGTAGGACAGGAATTTTAGATCTATCTTGTACCGACGACCAGTGTGAGAGGTTGAGAAGGTAGGCTTGACATTTTCTTTATTTTTTGCGTTATCTGATTTTTATTTCAAGTTTTCTATATCGTAAACTCTGGGGCCAGAATAAAACTGCTAAGCTCAGAGATCCCATCGACCTCCATTATATGGATAAGCACAAGCCGTCTGTGTGCGTCGAAAAATCGTACCAATCATGGGGGAAAAAACCGGGTTCTGTGTCGGACAGAACTGAAAATAGGATAGTTTTACTCATGCGCACAAACACCGAGAAGCGACAGAACGAAATCAGCTGATAAAGCTTTTACAGTTCGGTAATCAATAATATTAATATTATCAAATTTCTCTGACCTTGCTTGTTGCTTGCACCTGAAAATAATTAATTTTTCTGTGTTTGCCGTTTTGGGTTTAGAGTTTCGGCGTTTTGTTTCGTTCAATTATTGAATTAGTTTATGTTATCGTTTTTTTTGAAAATAACTAATTTACTTTTGGACATCTAGTTTAGTTTATTATTATAATAGTTCGTTATTAGTGTATAAGTTGGTGTATACGTTAGGATTTAAAGACAAAAGACCTTAAAAGGCAATGGCGTCAACTGCCAAGGTCAAAGAAAATACTCAACGGTATTTGGTTTGGTGTTGCCAAAATAAGGGTACAATACCAGGGATTTCTTATTTTAAGTAGGTAAGTATAATTTTCTTTTAAGGATAACTGCAGCATAACATACAAAATATGGGAATAATATCACCTTAGAAGGGGTCTATTTACTGACCTTTAGCATAAATCACGATGCATAAATAGGTCAGTGAGATTATTCAGTTTCATCATTGCGTATTAAAAGAGTCTTCTTATAGGTAGGATGGATTTTAATGTACTTTGTTGAGCTTTAATGCTCTATATAGTTTTTTAGATCCTTAAATGGGTAATTGTTCCCCATACTGGTTTCTGCTATTTTACAAATTCATTTACAGACTACTTATAAAATAGGGGTTCAATAATATAGAAATGATCCGTGGGGGGAGCTTTAATTTTCGTTTCCAATATTGTAAGCGGTAATCCTTTACGACTTTGCGCTCTAAATACACAAAATCCGGACCTGTCGCTTATTCACGGCCATGCGTTGATGAAGCAGGTGGAATCGATCGATAACTTGCTAATTGAAACTGCGCAGTCTCAGAACTAGCTTATTTTATTTACATCTGAAGGCGCATGAATCGGTATGATTTGGATCGCTTTGTGCTTATCCATATAATGGAGGTCGGTGAGAGATCCTGATATCTGCCTACTATCGTTTCACATACCACGTTGTCTTTTGCCGTGGGTATATTAAATAAGCTCGTGGATCTCTGATATCTGCCTAAAATCGTTTCACATACCACGTTGTCTTTTGCCGTGGGTATGTTTTTGTCTGTAGGGCATGTGGGATAGTGTTTTTTTGGAGCTTAAGGCTCTTGGATAAGAGAGAAAAAAAGGACTTGATCCTACAAAAGCAGGGGTTATTGAATTTCGGATTTATTTTAGCAACCCAACTAAAGGATCGATCAAATTGGCCTATAGGGTTCACGTTATTGAGGTTCTAGTTAGAGGTGGCATTTTTAGAAATTAATAACCAAAACTGTCTATAGTGTGGGAGACTCAGTCAAATTTTCTCTGGTATCGTTATCGGATGTTATGAGTTATATGGGGAATCAGAGTTAAGCTTAGTTAGTTATTGTTCGGTCTATATAAGCATTTTATCGTCACTTTGTTATTTAAAGAGCACCTTCTCAAGCCCTTCTCGACCGTGGTGGATACAAGATCATAATTGTTTGTTTGTTTTGTTTCTCTATTTCTATTTAAATTTGTCATTACCTTTATTATTGAATTAAACTGATATTTGAGTTAGAAAGTAGCTTTCAGGCAATAATTGCATTCTGACTATCTGGTTAAATTTATTAATTTCACTTTTGTTTTTGTCTGATTATTGTAATTGTTTTTTTGCTTAATTGAAATACTATTTTTAATCTGTTCACTGTTTAATTGAAAACATAATTGCTTACAGAAACAATTCTGTGCAAATTGGCGGAGGCATATTTAATTAAATATTATACTTTTCCTTCAGCGTGTTTTGTCATTCTTCAGCAGTGTTAATTGATAGGAATTATTTCTAGTTCTCTCCTGTCAATTTCTGTATTAAAAACCTAAGCTAAGAGAGCGACGCTCTCCGCCAAATTGAAACAGAGTTGTAACAACATTCTTGGTGAACTCTTTAACTGCCTTGTACTGTTTTTTTTTCATGCTACTGAGTCCACACGCACTCGGCCTACCAGGACAGCTTCTAGTGACGTCACAGGACAGATCCTAGGCACTACAGCAACTTCCAGTAACTCTCTCCAGGAAGCTCGGAGGAACCATAAGGTGATTAAAATGCAGATATCATCAAGAAAATTCAATAGAATATCAGATTTCAATCCTTATTTTTGTTAGAAGGAAATCTAAATAGAATAATTGTTTTCTGAAATTTCTAATCTTTTATTTTGCACTTTTCACAACAACTACACTCGGGAATAAATTTTCATCAGCATGCTCCGAACCTATACACCCTGAGCGATCTTTCAGTTTATATTCTTAGTAAATTAAAGTAATAATTTAAATGAAAGTGCCTTTATTGTTTATAGTAACAAATTACTGTTCGGTGTGTAATTATAATATTGTGCTTGATACCAGGTTAAATTCAAGTACTAATGCCTGGTGTAATATGTTCGCTGCTATGTTATGCCTTTCTGTGTATGCTGTGTCAGATAGTATTTTGCATCTTCCTAATACATGTGCAATTGTTTCCGGATGTTGATGGTATTTCCTGCACATGCCATTTGTCTCTGTTTTTTTTTATTTCATAATATATTTTTGATATTTCTTGGTGGTTATTACCTTATCTTGTATCGCTAATATAGATCCCTTTGTATCTTTGGTAGAGTTGTTTTTCTCTGTAGCCACTTCTTTGTGAATATATTCGTTGCTAATAATGTGGTGCATTTAATTTCCCCGTGCCCATTGTTCTATTTTATCTTGTGGAGTTTGCATCCATTGTAGTTTAAATTGTGAGAGATTCAGCAGTGTGTATTCGTTGCCTGCTTGTGTAACTGCTTTGAATAATGAAGTGTGCTTGTTGAGAAAGCATTTTCTGAGAATGTCTATCTGATTTTACGTGGAGTATGTGAATATCTATGAGTTATCTTCCTCATTCTTTCCTATCCATTGTGGTCTCGTTTTGCAGTAGTTTGGGGTGTAGTTTTCTATGTTTCATCAGTTTAGATCTTCTGAGCATATTTATATACATATTCTAAGTCTGCTGTTGTCCATTTTATTGTTCCAAAGGAATCCATGAGGAACGGGATTAATGATTTTGAACAGATGCTTTGAATTTAATTTCTTGTTGAGAATTAGTGTTAGGCTTTTCTTACATTCGTTAGTTAGTTGTTTTTTATTGTTATGCGGCCTATCATTGTGTTATGCTGAAATCCCAAATATCTTGATGTTTCATCTTTCTGCATGTTATCTAATATCTCTTTGTTAAGTGTTCCTGCAACTATTTCGTGTTTCCACTTGCCTCGTTCTATACATAATGTTTTGCATTACGAATTCCGAATTTCAATCCAATGTCTGCTGTAGTTTACTTTATTATTTTTAGTAGTCTTTTCATTTGTGTCTGTATTGGTGCATATTATATTCTGATGTCATCCATATAAAGAAAGTGCTTAATTTTGTGTTCTACCTTCTTCTGATATTTGATCTGAAAACCATATTTTGTATTATTTAATGTACTGGAGATTGGGTTCAGGCAGAGGAAGAACTATAATACGTTTAGTTTAGTCTTCTTGAAAGACTGCTCTTTTAATTTTTATGGTATCGGTTTTTATGTCATCTTGTCCTGTTAATAAGTATATGTTATTCTCCAGGTGTTCATGATCGTTGGCAGGAAATTTATTATAGTTGAATGCATTTTGTTGATTTCTAGTATCTTCTTTAGCCATGAATGTGGCACAGAGTTGAAAGCTTTCTTATAATCTAATAATAATAATAATAATAATAATAATAATAATAATAATAATAATA
>MU182261.1:407152-427644 GCA_016904865.1 Pissodes strobi
TAATAATAATAATAATAATAATAATAATAATAATAATAATAATAATATGCTTTATTGTCAAAAAATTTTACAATTTGTAGACAAAGCTAAAGCTAGAGTACAAAACATATAAAAACACAAATAGAAACATACAATAAAAAGAAGAAGAAAAACCTAACTATACAAAACTTTATATAATTGTGGAAATTGTACGTGGTCAAAATATTATATAAAATATTAAATATCAAAATATTTAACATCAAGTCCTAAACACCAAACATTAAACATTAAACATGAAATCATTAAACCAGTGTGTAAGATACTCAAAATTTTAAGTATTAATAATTAAAAAAGTCGTTGACTACGTATAAGGCTCTCTCCCGTAAGTATGATCTTAAAGCTCTGCGAAATGCGGGAAAAGATGTTATTGACTTCATTTCAAATGGCAGATAATTGTGCATTTTTTTACTTTGTTCAGTATAGAGCTTTTAACTAACATTGAGCGTGGGGTTGGCTGATAAAAATTTTTGCTCCGTATTCCTAAGTGGATAGTAGTTGTGAGATGGCCTATCTGGAATGGCAGATACGTGCTTGCGGATTAAGCCAACGGATTCAAATATGAATAAGGAAGGAAGAGTTAGTATTTTAAAACTTTTAAAGAAATCCTGGCAGTGAGTTCTACTGTTTAGTCTCAGTGAGTATCGAATAGCTCTTTTTTGTAGTTTGAAAATACGTTCAACTTGAGTCGCACAACACCTACCCCAGAATGGAAGGGCGTATCGGAGGTGCGACTCAAAAAGGGCATAATAGACTGTTATAGCAGTTGACACGTTAAGCTCCCTGGAAACAGTTTTTAGCGCAAAACAGGCAGAACTTAATTTTCTTGATAAGGCATCGATATGTAAGTTCCACTTTAAATGGTTGTCCACAACAAGCCCCAAGAATTTCACAGATTCAACGACGTCAATAGTAGTGTTATTAAGTACAAAAGATTGCAACGTAGTTTTATATGACAAAACTTAAGTTTTAGAAACGTTGAGGCACAGGAGATTAGAATCGCACCATGATTTAATGGTGATTAAGTCACTAGATACGGTTCTGTGAAGCGCCGTAATATCCGGGTTGCTCCAAGTGAAACTAGTATCGTCCGCAAAGAGACAGCCTTTACCGCTAATGTCCAGACAAGCAATGTCGTTGATAAACAGCAGAAATAAAATAGGGCCTAGTACTGAACCCTGGGGGGTTCTCCACAATCTATTGGCTTGCAAGAAGACATCGACGTATCAACCCTCACAAGCTGACTTCGGTTGTTAAGATACGACTTAAACCACTCGAGAGGCACTCCTATGAATCCGTATAACTGCAATTTGTTAATTAAGATACTATGATTTACACAATCGAAAGCTTTAGAGAAATCACAGTACATTGTTGCTGTAGAGTGATGGTTGTCCAGGTTGGAGTATACATAATTAAAGTGGAAATAGTTATTTTCCTAACAAGTGCGCAAAGTGATACTTTTCCGCACGCGACTGATGTTGACCGAACGACGCGAAGCGGAGTTCGGTCAATCAGTCGAGTGCGGAATAGTCACTTTGCGCAAGTATTTTTTCTACGAGCGCGGTCTAAACAAGCACATAATAATAATGACCCGTATTTAAATAAAAGAAAAAGTATCTGTCAATTTTGTGATACTTCATTTTACACCTAGATTTGTTTAAAATCTGTCAATCTGACAATTATAAGTATTGTTGCTTGACATAATTTTTTACTACTATACCGAGGATTTCAAAATATATGGCTTTTGGTTTAAGTTATATATCGCGAATTACGGAAACTTTTAGGGAAAAGAGTATAATTATGACTTAAAACGGTTTCTCATATTGCATAAAAAGTCCAAAAGTGTAAAGTTTCTAAAAATATATGATCATTTTCTTGTCTCTGTTGATTTTAGAGAATTTTACTTTCCCACACATTTTCCCGCATAGCGTGCGGGAAAGTACTACTTCGCGCACTGAGTAGCGTGCGCAAAGTAGCCACTTTGCGCACGCTCGTAAAAAAAACATATTATCATTTTTGCACTTGTTACTTAAAAATCCAAATTGATGGGTAGTAAGTATTTTATATTTAGAAAGAAAAGATAGAAGCCTTTTTTTAACCAATCTTTCAATGATCTTTGATAATGTGGGAGAAGTGCAATTGGGTGATAGTTCGAAGCTTGGTCTTTATCTCCTCCTTTATGCAAAAGAATAATTATTGCCGTCTTAAGACAGTTTGAAAAAAAAACTCATTTTGGAATGACTTGTTGTTAATTAAAGTAGTAAGATGGTTTAATGTGCATTCCGGCAGGTTTGAGAAAATTTTCAGAGTAAGCCCATCAGTCCCAGATGAGGATTTGTTTTTAACGTCTTTAATTGTGCTGCGAAGCTCAGCAAATGCTACAGGCGTAAATAAGGAACTGTGTAAATTCACACTAGCATTAGAGAGATATGAAAGTGGATCATGAGAAGGAGTTATGGTGTTCATTAAATCTTTAGTCACATTTACAAAGTAATTGTTTAGAGGTTCTCAGGTGAATTAGCGATTGTGCTAGACGAAGAAGTCTTATTCCTTAAGTCATTCACGATAGACCATGATTCTTTAGCAACGTTACTGGATTTAACCAGCCTCTCATTATAATAAATGTCCTTGGCAGCTTTTATAGTTTTATGATACACTTTTCTGTAAAGTTTCACGTAATCATGGAAGAAGACGCTGTCCGAGTATTTTTTTAGATGAGATAATGAACGCATGTTCTTTGCAGATGTGCGTAAGCCTTTAGTTGGCCAGGGTTTATGTTGTTTAATTTTGATAGGCCTAAGCGGGAAGGATTTGAACGCCAGAGTAGATAAAGTTTTTATAAATCTAGAAAATTCGGTATCGACATCATCATAGAGGAAAACACAGTCAGTTGTTAAACATAGGTGCTTAAAATTTAAAAAAAATTTGTCCGAAAAAATACGGCCTAATTTGTGTGAAGCAATTTTGCATTTGGATTTTACCGAAAATTCTGTTAGTACTGCCTCATGATCAGAGAAACCCGAGTTAAAGACAGAACAGTCAACGAATTCTGGATCAAAAGATTACACGACATAGTCTATAGTACTAGAACTAGTTTTAGTTATTCTAGTTGGTGAGCTAATATGCATGATTATACCAAAAGAATCGAAAATGAACCGATGGGATTTTTGAGCAGTACACATACTGGAAAAGTCCTAAGGTCGCGACACAAAGCTAATTTGCACTTTGAAGGCAGGGACTCAATTACGCTCAGTAATATTTGACTGAATATATGCATGTCAGCGTCGGGTGTTCTGTAAATACAAACAAGATAGAGGTCATAAGCATTATGATAGACGGTGGCAAATTCAAATATTTTCTCACCCAATAAATTATCGAACTTAGTCACTGCCGAAAAGTCGTTGTTAGTAGACATTATCATAGTACCTCCATGAGATAAATTACTTCTATTAAATCAAAATATTCCGGAGGTAAACTCCCCGGCTGCATATTTATAAGTTACCGACGAAAACAGACGCTCGCATAAATGACTGTAATATAAATGTAGTTGTTTCTCATGCGTTGGGTTAGTTTTGATTAGTTTCTTTTTGGTTACGCCCCGTAGCGAGCGAAGCGAGCGGAGGGCTAGGCATGAGGCAATCAAATATTTGAAGAATGAAACCAAAAAGGGGTATTATGACTAACATTTATATTACAGTCGCCCTATGCGAGCGCTTGTTTCGTCGGTAACTTATGAATATGCTCCCCGGCCATTCATATCTCCGGGCGCTAGGTGGCCCCCATTCCGCATTTCACAGACAGCAAAGATCCCGAGCCAATTTAGAATTGATTTCTGCAACATAAGAGGCCTACATACAAACATAAATTCGGTACACCAACATCTACAAGCAAATAGACCACACATACTAGCCCTTACAGAAACACAAGTATGTTCTACAACAACAACAGTGAACTACCCCTATCCTGGTTACGACTTACATACCCGATTTAGACATAAGTTCGGAATATGCCTTTTTGTCCGAAGCGACCTTTCATGACATCGCGAGGAGACACTCGAACCGAACAACCTTGACGTCATGTGGCTCAAGTTCACCGCCAAGGGATTAACCAAGTTTATATGTTGTCTCTATCGCCCTCCGAGCGATAGAGCCTACCAAAGCTTTTTTTCAACACTAGCTACCACTTTTGACTCAATACAGGTTGATCACCCCAGTTCAGAAATAATCGTTCTGGGAGACTTCAATGTCCATAACACCAACTGGCTCAAACACCACAACAAGACCGACAACGAAGGTAGAGAGGCTGAAGCATTTGCCATCAGCTGTGGCTTACTCAAATTGTAGACGAACCAACTCGAATCTCAGAGAGGGGCGAATTCGCCGCCCTCCTGGATCTTTTTCTAACCACCAATCCTGACCAGTACACAATTACATTTGGTCCGCCATTAGGTAATTCCGACCACAAACTTATTACAACGGTTTGTGAATTGCCACTCATACAGAAGGATCCACCATTGCTTTGCAAAATCTGGCATTACAATTCTGCAAACGGGGACGATCTAAGGGAGTTCTACCTAGATTTTCCTTGGCTCGACGTCTGCTTTGGCGCTGACGACCCGTCAGTCTGCTGCGAAAAGATCACGCAAGTAATCTCCTCAGGAATGAAAGCATACATCCAAAATTCCATCAAGTTACCATCAAAAGGAAAGCCCTGGTTCGACAGAAGATGCGAAAGAGCTGTGGGTAGGAAACAGCAAGCCTACAAGTACTGGCAGCAAAATCAGACCGCTGAAAATCGCAATTATTTTTTCGAAGCGAGAAACGAATGCAAGCGTGTTATCGACGAAACAAAGGACAAACACAATCAAAGGACCAGGAATAAACTTTTGCAATGCCCCAGTGGCTCCAGGAATTTCTGGTCGGTAGCAAAGACAGTAAGTAACAACTTTTCAGAAACGTGCTCGCCAAAATGTTTTCTTCGCACTCTACCTTAGACGTCCCCCAAGGCAAGACTCTCCCCACCATATCAAACATCAACACTACCATGGCAGAAGTCAAATTTCATCACCATGATATTCGTAAAATCCTTAAAGAACTAGATACGCAAAAGGCATCAGGACCAGACGGAATACCTGCCATCGTGTTAAAGAACTGCGCCAACGAGCTAACACCCGTTTTTTCCAGGCTTTTTTCTCTGTCTTACGGAAAAGGGATTTACCCATCTTCTTGGAAAGTCGCTCGAGTGCAACCTGTTCCAAAAAAAGGGAAGAAAACCACGTCTTCAAACTATCGTCCAATTGCCTTGCTTCCAATAATCTCCAAAGTCATGGAACGTGTAGTCAATCAGCAACTACTCAAGTACCTCGAGAACAACAAAATAATCAGCAATAATCAATACAGCTTTCGCAAAGAGAGATCGACAGTAGATATATTGGCCTATGTCACTCATATATGGAGTAGGGCAATTGAGAACTACGGAGAGTCTCGAGCGATTGCGTTGGATATTTCAAAGGCATTCGACAGAGTTTGGCATGACGGACTGCTCAACAAACTACCGTCCTTCGGACTGCCAGCCTCTCTCTGCAGCTGGCTTGCCAGTTTCCTTAAGAGCCGATCTCTGCAAGTTGCAGTCGATTGACACATCTCGGACACATTCACCATCAACGCGGGCGTGCCTCAGGGCGCAATTCTTTCACCAACTCTGTTCCTCATCTATATTAATGACCTGCTGACCGAAACAAATAATCCTGTCTACAGTTTTGCAGATGACAGTACCCTTGTCTCCCACTTTAGATCAGAAATACCCTTACCAGCGACTGAGGCTCATCACCGCATACAGGAGCAGATTACAGCAATTAATCAAGACCTGGAGAAAGTTCAAACTTGGGGCGACCGAAATTTGGTCCAGTTCAATGCAGCAAAGACCCAAGCAGCCACATTTACCAAGAGGGCCAATACAGCGGGCCCTAACATCATTATGGCAGGATCGACCATTCCTTCATCCTCGTCAGTCGGACTGCTGAGTGTCTCGGTCAACAGCAATATGTCCTGGCATGACCACGTTGCTTACATCGCAAAATCAGCCTCCCAGAAGCTTGGTGCGCTATTTCGCAACAAAAAACTCTATACACCGCAGCAGTTGCTCTTGCTCTACAAAGCGCAAATAAGACCGTGCTTAGAATATGGCTCACATATCTGGGGTGCCGCACCAAAGCACACCCTAAAGCTGCTGGATTCCATTCCGAAGAGAGCTGTGCGTCTCGTCGGCGACCCGGATTTGACCCGGAATCTAGATAGTGTGGAACACCGCAGACATGTAGCCGAGATATCTCTGTTTTACAGATACTTTCACGGCAGATGTTCCCAGGATTTGGTCCGCCTCGTCCCGCCCCTGGCAGCTCCTGTCAGACAGTCACGACGGACGGCAAGAGCGCACCAGTTCGTCGTACAACTGGAAACACCTAGAACATCGCTTTACAAGAACTCCTTTGTCTGGCGCACTGCATCACTGTGGAACTCACTCCCAGGACATCTGTTTCCCACTAATTACAACTTACAAATATTCAAGAGCCGTGTCAATCAACATCTTCGCACACACACCGCTCGTCGAGCGCCATAGAGTCTCCCTTTAGTGTGTGTGCCACTGCCATAAAAAAAAGTTACTGTAGTATAATTTTTGACAAACACAGGCTCATCAACATTTAACCAATGTTGAGTTATGACAATTATTTCTGAAAAATTAATCTCTTCTAATAAAGAAATAATTCATCTGTTTTGTGTCTTAAGGACTGAATAATAATAAGAAAAACACTAACCTCCCAATCTACCTGAAAATTCCCCCCTCTAATCGGAGAGCCAGTAGCAAAATAATTGCTATGACTTTCCCTAACCTTCTGAAGGTGTTGAGGTCTCTCCGATGCAAAGAAAGACCTGAAGGCAGAGAGATTCGTTTCAACCTCTGCCGAACCAATACCATAGGCGTCATGGAAGCAATAATATAACTTACGCAAGGAGTCCACGTCACTAGGAAATCCCTCCGAAGCTGGAGCTAATTTGATGCTAGTGGTGGTGTACCCTTCAAAACACACACTGGAGGGTTGGTCATGAAGATAGGCAAGGAACAGCCGAAGAGCCTTTAATATGGAGGGGTCCCTCAGTCTAGCCAGCATATAACGTCGATCAGCCGCATCCGGATCTCGCGACAGCCGCACTATAGGTGGAGTCATCGGGTTCATATCCAGCCCACTATCCCTCTTCGCAATTTTCTCCACAGCAACCTCCAAATTCTTTATCGCAAAAGACTTACAGGCAGCCAAAGCTTCTCTGTCAGAGCCAACCCTAACAGACCTCACCCCTCCAGGTATATGTAGAGATATTGAGTCAGTACGTGGTGATAGGCTTCGGCCGTCCAAAGTGCCTAGTACAAAATGGTAATAGCCAGTGGACGAAGTACTTGCTGCAGGCGGCGATACCTTTAAGCATGTTAAAGATGAATTGTCAGTGACTATTTCAGTACCCGGCGGCCACATACATATGTCCTTAAGCTGCTTTAGGTGGCTTTTTTTCTGCACACCAACCTTGAAATCGGAGTGTGAACAGTCCTTATTCTTCAGCATTGGAAAGCCTCAGATAAAGTCAGTAGTTCCAAGTTTTTCTTTGGTATAGTGTGCAAGCTAGTTTGCTGTATAAGGAGGTGGGATCTTGGACACTACCACATAATGCAGGTCTTCTTTTATAGGGGATATGTTAGGTGTGGGAGCAATGACTTTAGGAGAAGTAATGACTTTAGGAAAAATAATAGCCACTGTGTCATGGTTATATGTATGGTCGGTCTAAGTCGAAATCGATTATTTTACTATTGGTGCTAATATTTGCTTGTCTTTGGCAGCCAATTTTTCCATCGTGAACGCTATTTGGTTTACACTTTTTCGCATTTCGCCCATTTTCTTCAATAACTCTTCCTTTGATGAGTCGTGAATCTTAACTTTAACAGACTCATCATGATTGTCCATAAAAATAGATGACAGGTTGAATATATCTTGCTTCATTTCCTTGATCGAATGAAATAAAGTTCTTTGTCTAATATCAGAGAATTTGGTATAGAGGCTGTGAATGTCATCTATTTTTTTCTATAAAATTTTCCATTTGGAGTCATGGTTACTCAAGGTGTCGTAAATTTCAGAAATGATTGGAAGATCATTGTTCTTCTTTAGACAGGTTCCCAGAGCTTCGACATTTTCCAGAGAGATCTGCGATCCTTGTAGCTGTAACACCTTGTCATGAAGATATTTTAACGTAGGAGAGTCACAAACACTGCAGAAAAATCTAATATTGTGGTACTTTTGTTGGTAGAGCACTTTTGTTGTTGCCTTGTCCAGCCCAGTACAGGTCATACAAAAATTCCGGCGACACTCCTTACTACAGCGAAGCTTATACTTATCCTTCTCTGCGACGATTCTCTGGCAGGAATCACAATTAAACTCAGCCATTTCGATATTAGTGCTCAATGATCTTAGATAAAAGTCAATGGCAGCTGAACAAAGTCAGGTTTGTCTAAACAGGAACCAATAACAAAACAGAAACTATAAATTAACCAGGAACACACGCACAGCGAAAGTTAGCACGCCGTAAGGTTGAAGTTCAATATTTTTAAATAAAGATAAATGTCAATAGCAGCTAAACAGGGTCAATTTTAGTCAAACAGAAAGACGTAAACTACCACGTCGACGCGATATCGGAACAAAACAGAATATTAAAACAAATCAAAACAAAACATTCAATACCGGCAGAGCCAACGAAAGAACTAAAACGCGACCGTCCCGTATGACTACTAACTGCTTCGATACTACTATGTAACATGTTCAAAGGTTCCTTTGTTGTTTATTTGATTTTTCTCATTATTATAGCGTCTATTATTAACTGTTCTTTACATCCTTGACTGTTTCTTCTACAGTCTCTTGCTCTTCCGAAATAACATTATATTTTTAAGGTTTTATTCTCTTGTCTTCCACATCGCTGATATTATTTTATAAGGTTACTGCAAGTAAGTTATTTGTCGATAAATTTTTTTTTTTTTAAATCTTAATCTATCGAATTTAGGTAAACAAAACCCAAAAACTACTCAACAAGGTATTCCCCTCCATTGTTTACAATTGTTTACCAACGTTCTGGTAATTTTTCTATTCCGCGAGTGAAAAAAGTGGGTGGTTTATAGTTGACTATTTCACTAGAGTGTTTTTTACTGGTAAAACGTCATAGCAACTGCTCGTTTCCTACTGACAAAACTACTACCTGCCCGTTAATTGAGTGGTTTTTTAGCGACAAAACTATGACAGGTCCATCAGAAAGGTGTCTGGTATAACTATTATTGTGAGTTTGACCAACGTCATTAAATAATAATTGTACATTTAATTTTGTTAACAAATAAATAAAGCTTCTGTTTGTTAATACGGTGCATTGTCTAGTTTTTCTTGTGAAATAGTCATGACGAATACCACTCGAGAAAAAATTGTGTAGACAAAATTATTCTCAAGGTTTTATTCAAGTTTGTTGCTTTTCAGCAATTTCGCTCATGACATTTTTGATACCAAAAATATCATTCGCGAAATTGCCAAGCAACAAACTTTCATACCTTTCGAAAATTTTGCCGACAAAATTTTTTCTCTTGTGATATTATATATGAAAAATTCATCTTGCCAATTCTGAAGATCAGCTTCGTTATCAAAGGAGTTACCTCGCAGGTTGTTAGATAAAGACCGTAAAAGGCGAAAATCTAATAGCGTAATGTTAGGAGAATAAGGTGGATGTGGAACAACTTTCCAACCCAGTTCTTGGATAGCCGCTTTCGTAATGCTAACAGTGCGGGAAAGCGTTATGCAGTTGGTTCAAGCAAAGAAGCACAGATGTTTACTCTGTGATTTTTGCTGCTCAACGCCTACGGTACCCATACACCAAGTTTTTGCACTTTGCCCATATAATGCAGATGTCGTACGATTGTTGATTGGTCATAATTCATCAAATCAGCTAATTCCTTAGTTGACTGACGGGGATCGTCATGAATTAAAGCGTTTAAATGAACTTTAATAAAAATCGGTTGGCTCCCTGAACATGGAGAGTCATTTATGTCAAAAATACCACCTCCGAAAGGAGCAAAGCATTTTCGTGTCGTACTTTCCCCGATAGCGGTCTCCCCGTACACGACGTAAATGGATCTAACGGCCTCCGAGGCTTTTGTTTCACGGTTAAACTCAATCAAGGAGATATGTAGGAAATGTTAATTTTTTCCTACCTGTCACTCAATTTTCTTTAACTGATAATTAAAACTACGTTTCTTAAAAATCAAACAATTTATGGCGTTTTTAAGAGCACAAAACTGTAACACTAAAGTGACATTGACAAATAACACATACGTTTCATTCCAAGGTACTCTTGCCCCGAGGAACCGAAAACGCTACGAACTTACACATCAACCTAATATATATGTTTTTATTTTTGTTAGAAATTGTGGTAATGGTTGTGGGTTTTCTATTATTTTATTTACTTGGATAGTTAGGTATTTATTTATCGATGTGAGCAGTTTATACCAAAAATATTGAATTTGATCTCTTCCAGTGATTTCCATTTGTGTGTTTTTTAAATGTTTGCCAGCTTTTTTGTTTTTATTTTGTATTCCGTTTCCATTTTTGCCTCATGCTGTATATTCTCCTCTTTTTCAATCCATGATGCTGTACGACTATGTTGTATGAGTTTTGACCATTTTGCTTTCCAGAATTATTATTATTATTATCCACTCTAACACAGCGTTCGCTGGTAACGATTTACCGTTCAGGAATTTGCGGGGTATATGGCATGAATGTCTGAAGTATAACTGCCTTCTGCGCGTATCCCATGACTCGCTTTATCTATTATTATTATTATTATTATTATTATTATTATTATTATTATTATTATTATTATTATTATTATTATTATTATTATTATTATTTAGCCTTACAGCATTCGCACTCCCTCTAAGAGAAACATTCACTTATCCCAGATATCCCGGATATCAAAAGGATTAAGCTCTGAGGGAACCCTTTCCATATTATCGGGTTCTTGGTGGCATCTACGGATTTCCCACAAATTTTCGGACGGTACGTGCGAGAAATACTGCTTTCTGCATTAATTTGAAGAGATGTTCGTTCAATCCGAGTTCCTTGATGTTTATTAACAGGTTCTTTGGAATGAGTCCTGTTGATGAAACAATGATTGGCACCGTTCTTACTCTCTCCATTCCCCATTGTTGCCGGCTTTTCTCTTGTAAATCTCGATATTTGGCGATCTTTTCGGCGAGCTTGACCTGCAAATTGTTGTTGTTGGGTATGGCGATGTCGAAGCATGGCTTCCTTGGCCCGCTTATCTACGAGAATGTAGATGTTCTGTATTCCATCTGGGCCAGGTGATTTCCAGTTATGGGTCTCTCTGATGACGTTTGTAATTTCTGCTGTCGTAAACGGCACGTCAGGCATTTGGTCGTATTCCTGGGAGGTCCGATGCTCTCCCGGGCATTTTTTAACTACTGCCAGGTAACTCGGACCCGTGGGGACGTCACGCCCCAAAGCAGCCGAACCAAAGTTCAGCTACCCCCTTGCGGGGTTATATTATTATTATTATTATTATTATTATTATTATTATTATTAATATTTACTGCTTCCTGTATAAGAATAAAGATTCTGAATAACCATTTTCATTTTCTCCCTTGGGCCAAACCATTAAATCATTAGTTCAACATCCTTTGGCGACGTAGTAGCGATGTGTTCCCAAGCTTAACAGTTGGACAGTAATTTACAAAAGCTATCTGATATTTAATATATTTATTATAAATCAAGCCGCTTTTGGCGATATAGGGCAGATAGTTGAGATGGGTTAACTTATTCAGATATAAATCCTTAGATTTAGGATTAGGAATGTGTGTTTGCTCGATAATTATTAGGTATAGCGAATATTTTCAAAATGTTACATCTAAATCCTAATTTAATTGCGTTTAAGGATTGTTACTTGAATTGAAGAAAAATATTTGTAGCAAACTTGAAACTCAGTTTAAAATAAGATAAGAGTTGTAACTTAAATTTGTAATAAACATTTGTATTTAAGACAAAGGGATGCTTGTCTGAGATTTTTATGTTTATGGTTGTGTAGTGTTCTGTCGATTGGAACTACTATGCGCTGTGAAAAATTGAAATTGTCCACTTCTAATTTCTTAACAAATAAAATTATTTTCATCCAAGCGAAGCCAATAACTGAAATTCTGAAAAACTATAGTAAGGAAACAAAAATGAATGAAAAATAAAGTCAAATGACTATTATGCTAAAAAATATTAGATTTTTGTCGAGCATACATTTTGATATTCTCTACTTAGTTTATACAATCAAACTTATATTTGCTCTAAAAAGAATGCAAAAATACTAACGAGTCCATGCATTATGAATTTATAGGTCCAATCATGGTTTGTGGAGAACTCATGGATATTACTAAACGATGATTTTGAATCAAAAAAAGTTTTTATTTGACTCTCAAAACATTTTACATTAGCGAGAATAAATGACGAGCTATACAAAGTAACAAAAAAGAATGACGTGTTTCCAGCGCCACATAGAAAAGTATATTTTATATCAGCAATGTCGGGTGTCAACACACAAAACGTGAGACCATTTTTACTCTTTTGTACAGCAATAATTATATCTCAAAGCCGCCGCCACACTAAAGCTCCGAGCTTCTTCGTGCTTATCATTTCAAAGTCTCGTTTAAATCCAAGTAAAACAGTCTTAGAACAATCTTTATTTCACATTTTAAAAGACATTTCTCTCTCCGGTATTTTCCGCTAATCTGGATTGAGAAGTTGCACTAAACGTGCTTCAGGCGTGATTTTCATTTGCTTGCTCAAAATGTCAGCGGTGGCGGCGGCGTCTCTGAAAGACGTAACTCTTACATTTTATTATTTAAAGCATATTATCATAATAAAAATGTTTTCTGATGATTAACTAGTAGTACTTTTACTTTATACTTCCTAGCCTTTTAATTTTTAGAGGAGGAGCTAGCTATATTAAACCATCTCTCACACTCTAATTGAGTTGGTTGTGATACAAACGTTGGTAAATATTGCGCATTTAACACCATCTCGTTGCAATAACTTCCACTTAATCAATTTTATCAATATATCAGCTCTGTAATATTTCGAAAGCCAATTGACATGCCACTGACGAATATTGCCGCACGAATAAGAGACAATAAAATAAATTTAGCATAAAGAGGGACCCTAATTTTTTTTGCGCAATTTATTTGATTTATTGAGTAAGTTTGAAAGCTAACCCTGACGGAGTTTTGGTGCATATATTTAAGCATGTGACTTTTAAACCAAAACAAACATTTGAAATCTATAGCAAGGGCACCGTAACTAGTGAATATTTTAAAAATCTGCCTGAATATTATGGCTTTTCGATTGGTCATAAGCTGTTGCATCGTGAACTTTTCGACTTTAAGCAAGTGTTTGTATAAATAGCTGTAACAGCTCCCGACAGTTTTTGATATGATCAGCAAGATTTTATACAGTTACCTGTTCTTTTTTGTAATAGTACAATAAATGCACACAAACTAATATTAATCTGATGACCCTATAATAGGAAATATTGTGCTATGTGTTGTAATCCTATGGACAATTCTTGAGCTGTGATGTTCAGCGACTTCCTAGACTATTTACGCTGTCTTTTTGGTCATGCGCTTACCTGTTGAAATAATGCGCTTGCTTGTTGAAATAATGTAAGACTGTTATACTGGTAATGAAACAAAGCCGCATGTTATGATTGAACATTTTTTGTTTTGTTTCGATCAACATATTTTTTTTCTCTAACCTACATGCTAGGAAAGTGCATGGATTAGTTTTGCCAAAGAATATTGTAGTAGAATTTTCTTTGGTTTTGCTAACTAAAATGCAAAATTAAATTATTGTCTGGTCTGGTCTGGAACCTTTGGCAAAATGCACTACAACACAGTTTTTTGATCTACAATACCGAAACAGAATTTTTGCACTCAACGCGCGGTTCGCTAATCATATTAGCATCATCGGGACATGATGATGAAAAAATTCTGTTTTGGTATTGTGGATAAAACATACATTACAAACTAATTATTAAATCGGTATCAAATTATGTTCTGGTTCACGACCCAACTTTCTGCACTAAGAACAGATATTGCAAAAAATATCAATATATCTATTAAGGGCTCCTAATTTCAATTCCGATTAGTCACTATAATCGCTCGCTAAAATAAGTCGTTTTGTTGTGTATGAATAACATCCTTTTCAGTCTTCCTTATTTTTTCTTATCATCCGAATGTTAATTGAACCGCCATCGCCAGTTAAAAGAAGGAAACAACTCCAAAAAATAGATTACTGGGAAATCGCGAAAAACTATTTATTTTATTTTCTTTAAATTTCCCCTGTATTATAATGATAGTTGCAATACAGTACAATATGTTTAGACATTTTAGGATAGAAAGAAACTATTTATTGGTTTTCTTTAGCTAGATATGAAAAGAAAAACTTGGATTTATTTCTTTCTTCAAACTAATGATTTTTTATGACAAAAATACGAAATAAGCGCACAAATAGGTAAAAAAAACTTTTTTATTAAACAAGTTATCGCTTCTAGATAAAAAAAAAACAAAAATACAAAATAACACACAATCCGTAAAAAAATTGTATGCTTTTACAGTGGGAAATGCAGGCTGAACTCCCGTATTCTGAAGTAAAAATGTATACTTCACCATACCACCTATTTGTTCCGATACTGTTAGGTAGCCTTTATGAGAAGAGCAATACTCTAAACATTTATATTTGGATATCATAAACTTAGTAGTTTTGTTCGACTTACAAGATTTCTTGTAATAATTTGGCCAGGCATTTTTGAAGTCAAATATATCATCTGAAGTGATAGTTGTCACCGAAAATCCCCTCTTTTTAGCAGTGGAGATCATTAGGTTGTACTCCTCTGGTACGTAACCAGTACCTTGCCGCCAAATTATTAAGCATCTGACCAAAGAAACGTACCATAAAGTTGAAGAAGGAAATAAATCCGGGATGTATTTTCTTCTTAAAACTGCCGCATATTTTATGTTCCAATATATCCGTAGTTTATATGGTGATTATTTCCTTCTTGGCGCTGACAGATGGGCCTTGCTTCAAAACACACATTTTTGATTAAAAGTCATTTTTGACATTTTTGGCGTTTATCCCCTTCTTCTAACTGGCGGTTCAATTGTCAATGACCCTACTACTTCGAAACGCTTTTAAAACATTGGCAATGGCAGTTTCAATATTTAACCAAAGGCTTTGTTGCATGGCGTCACTATTTCGCGCGGAAACGAAACTTTACCCTTTGTCTCGAAGTCATAAAATGACTTTAATCAGTATTTGGATGTCAGCCTGACATTAAGGGATATGTGATATTTAAAATATTGATTAACTGAGCAGTGAGTTCAAAGTACTGGCCTTTAATGTACAGTGACGAAAATAAAATTTCGTACACTTATTTTATCACAATCTGATGTTGGCTTTTATATACCTAGTTCACCTGGAAATGCACTTCACTTTTTGACAAATTGTTATCGGTGTCATCAAATTTAAAAATTAAATTATTTCATTTTAACAAAGTTTGTGAACATGAATCAACTTGAGAAGGCGAGAATAATTGCATTATTGGAAGAAGTTGTTTCTCTACGAAGAATAGCTGAGCAAGTTGGGAAACCTAGAAGCACTATATAAAGTCTCAGAACTAAATGGGAAAATACAGGATAATTGGATAGAAGGGCTGGAAGTGGCAGAAAAAAAATTTCAAACGAAAATCAAGATAATGATCTAATAGATTATTTGCGAAACAATCCATTTCAGACAGCAGTAGAAGCACATAACTAATTTTCCTGGGACAGTAAGAACGGCAAGAAATCGTATAAAGAAAAATTCGGAACTGAGAAGCAGGGTAGCTACTAAAAAGCCATTTTGACCGATATGAATAAAGAGCAAAGAATGGGGTTTGCGATGGAATATTTACCGCAAGGTATAGATTTTTGGACTAAGGTAGTATTATAGCGGGCAGATTAGAGTGTACAGGCCTCCAAATACACGGTATGAAGAAATATATACCCAACATGTTAAAACAAGTGGAAGATTTTCGGTCATTGTATGGGGGTATATGCCTTCCAGAGGGCTAGGAATATGTCACCATATTCGAGGAAGATTTAACACTCAAGCTTATATACACATCCTTCAAAATGTTATGTTACCATCGGTATACAAGAAAATTTTATATACCAGCATGATAACTGCCCCGCGTCCATACAGCAAAGAGAGTTTCGGGCTGGATGCGGAAAAATAACATTTCATTGTTACCTTGGCCCTCAAGAAGCCTTGATATCAATCCAACTAAAAACGTTTGGGGATATATCGTGAAAAAAATCAACAAAAACAATGATTTCCATCCAGAAAACAGTCATTATTTGTGGAATAAAATTGAAGAAACCTGGTATAATTACAATATTCAACACGCCCAAATGCTGGTGGCATCAATGCCCAGACGTTTAAACCTATTGGTTGAAAAAAATGGATCAGCTTTAAAATATTAAACCAATGTTTTTTATTATTTGAATAATCTGATTTATAATTAATTTTGAAGTCGCACCTTGTATATTATTATCCTGATTTTTCTTTGAAAATATGATGACAATGATCCTGTATTTTCCCATTTAGTTTTGAGGACTTGTATAGTGCTTTTTAGTTTTCCAACTGCCTCAACTACCATTTGTATAGGAATACTTTCTTCGAATAAACAATTTTATATTATAACCTTTTTTCTATTATTACTGAAGTAAGAAATGTGAGGTATAAAGGTGAGATAAAGGTAAAAAGCCCAGTTTACCAAAATATTCAAAAATGACATAAAATGTTAACCTCAGTGTACGAAATTTTATTTCCGTCACTGTACCTACATCATGCCAATCATCGAAAATTTAGAAAGTCGACTCAAATAATTATGTTCCAGCTGCCTTTATTTTAATTGCAAAATAAGATATTAAATTAATGTCAAGTCTACGAGACTGCTTAATAGAATTCTACGATTTATAATTTTAGAAATATTCAAAAAATATCTATACATAATTCACTTAACAAAACAGGAAACAAGAGCTACTTTTAATCTACTTTCAAACTTTGGGAAACTCAGCTTGATATAAGTTATTTAATTATATTTTCAACTCGCAAGGTTTACTATGCTACAACACTGTCATACTTTTACTGCCCGCATTTTGGTTTATTTGAATGAAGTATTAAGTCCTCTAAACTTCCCAGATTTTGTATTAAAATAGTGAATATTCACTGCATAATTTAATTGGAGAGGTGTAATTTCGATTTAATAAACTTGGAAACTATGCTTAATCATGCTCTATCACTCATACAATGAGTGAAATGAGTGGAGTAAATCTTTTTCAGTTAGTTTTAATTTTCAGCATGCAAGTCCGTAATCGGATAATTTGAGCTAAACACGTGGTGCCATAAAACAGTTTCCATCACTTATGCATGCGGATGAGAGTCATTCAAATTCCTATGGAAATTATCGCAGAATAGTATATTCTGTAACTAGGAGGAAAAGCAAAACATTCCTGGACGACTGTGGTAATTGCTGGACGAGGCGCAGCCGAGGCCAGCAACACAGGAGTCCAGGAATGTGCTTTTCCTACGAGTTGCACATACTATTTTTTATCCGATCGAAATTAATTAGAATCGTACTTATAAAAATAGAACCAAATATTACTCTAAATAAAAACGGTGTTTTAAATTTAAACCCAACATAATATCAAGTTTTGAATCGAGCGAGCTTGAAGTTTATTACGTAACTACGGAAACTACAGCTAAATGTTACTTTTGATAGACGTCGGATCCTGCAAACAAGGCGTTTGAATAGGACAGAAATGTTACATTCCCGGCCTAGGACGGAAATGTTATATTCCCGGACAGTTATTTTCTATTCCTGTAGAGTTATTGTCTGTTGCCAAGCAACGAATACAATATTCTGGAATCATGACTTCTGTGGTGAGAAAACACATTGGAAAGGTGTCGTTTTTCGTCCGATCGGATAAAAAATAGCATTAACTAAAAGAAAGTAGGTCACATTTTTTTTTAAATATACTTTATTTTGGAATTGAGAAATTATTTTGTTGTCTTTTTCGTTTGAATTCGCTGAGATCGGTTTCACGTCTTAAAGTATTTGAGCAATTTGGTGATGACATTTTTCTTCGTGTTCAACTGAAACAGCTCTTAAGCTTTCAGAAAAAAATCCCAAAATGCGAGCGAAAAAAAAGCAGCTTAAGTAACATGTTGCAACCTAATTCCTGGTAAGACTGGAAAAGTTCTTCGAGCAGTTCTGTATAATTCGCCGATTCCTTATTGCCTAGGAATTTCCTACAAATATTTTTGAAGGCCGTCCACGCTCTATTTTTGATTATACAAGTGCAGTTTCGAAATCATTGTCCTAGCAAAATTATGGTATTTTCGGGCCAACGAACATGTCTTCTCTAAGCTTTGCCTAACGCCAGCATTTCTCTTCGAAATAAAGAAAAACATTTCCTTCTCTATTAAGGGCATTAACGCAAATTTTATAAGCCCTAGTTTTTTCTACAGATGAGCTAAATAGATTTTCTACTGCTCAACTAGAGGTTTATTAAGGTGTTTTTCAGACCGGGTACAATGTGTTTATATTTTGGCCATTTTTCTTTGGTGTAGCCACTCTGCAGTCCTGTTAATAGTGCAACAACTTTTCAATGGGCACAGATATTCCACTTATGATCTTGGTTCTTAATTCTTTGGAGTAATACGCGCATATTCCCGTATGTCTCTTTAATAGCATAACCCACATGAGGTAATGGTTGGTAACTTCCATTAAACAATAAAACTGCCTTTAGACTTGTCTTTAAAGAATTAATAAATTGTAGCCACTCGGGTAGGTTTATATGAAGGGCTAATTTCGCTCATTAAACTTGGTGAAATAAGATCAAGACGTTTTCCATGGCAAAACACTGCTACCAGCTTAGACTCCTTTTTCCGATACGTAGAAATACTCATCTCTTTTTGTAGAAGATTTCACTGCTGCAGACAAGATCCAAGGAGCTCTGCCTTTATTTTGGGAATCACGAACGAGGTTGATAAGTTCTTCCTGAGATATAAAAGGGGGCTACTAGCAGCTACTACATTTTGTAGTCATCTTTTTTCTAAAAACTTATACCGGCTTTTGGTGCAAAATCGTCTAGTTCATCCGATTCCGAGCCTATTTTTCTGAAAGATTAGGGAGATTAGGGACATGTATGCTTGAAGCATCATAAGGCAGAGATCTAATGGCCGAGGGAATACTAGGCTATTCAATTTTATGCTGGCTTTTCGCCGAAAAACTCGCGATTTTTGTTAAGAAAAAACAGCAATGATCAACGTTGTTCTGAGGCTCTCGCCAAATCATAGAAATTCCATAGGAATTCCTTCTGAAGACTATTTAACCAACCCGTTAAGATTCTAGTCTAGAGCAAGTATTACAACAAATTTTAGAACCCCCAAGATCCATTTTCATCTCTAACTTTGCAACCAAATTATAACCCGTAAGCTTTTCTTACAAGTGACCTTAAAGTTTTTGGGCTTTCAAAGTCACTTCACCTCATGTGTAACATAAATTGATGACACCACATCATTGTTCATGTGCAATTAAAATAATAGCACTGAAAAGTACGAAAAGGACTGTTTAATTGGCAATTACCACGTCTATATTGCACAGGCACAAGGAAATTACTAAATAAGTAACCGTTCCTTTACAATTGCTTACTGGTGAATATTTGTACCTGGTTTGTAATCCGTTCAGGTTCTTTCATCCGCTCGAGCCATTAGTACTCCTCCCATTGGTCGAAACTTATTCACCACGTTCTCTAGGTTTTGGTACGTGACCAGACAATTTCAAGCTCAGTCTAGGGATTACATAAGTAGAAGTTATTCAAATGACATTTTAGTTTGGCAGGGAGGATTTTTTTTTTGATGCAGAACAGTGATTAAAACAGTTAAAAACCACAAAACGAGGCTTGTTTTTAAAAACACTTGAAAATATTTTGATTATTTTAAAAATCGTTTCAAAGGAAGTATTTCATATTAATATGAAATAAAAATAAATTTATCTTCATTCTAGGATAGAATGAAGAACTGCTGTTTACGTCCTTATTTACACGTGTGTTTGTCAGTTTTATTGCATAAAATCTTAAATTAATTAATGTGTGGTTGTACGATATATGTGTTAAAAGGCAAATGAAACAAAATAAAAGATGCGTACACGAAATCTCCAATCCGGAAACAATCACTGATGAAGACCATTGTTGTGGTCGAAACGTTTGAAAAAAAAAAT
>MU182261.1:427654-446351 GCA_016904865.1 Pissodes strobi
CGAATATTCTTTTCCGTGCCGACCGATCGTAGTCGATTCACTCTGCGTCCTGCTTTATGTTCACATCTATAAAACTATGTAGAATACATAGATATTCTACATGTTCAAGCTATTCCCCGAAAATTCATTCAGAGTGTAATAAATAGATTCTTTTTTTATTAATCTGACATTCTGATCTCTAATGGTTAAGAGCATTTTAATAAAAACCCTATCACTGAAGTAATGGTTTGCAGTTTTCTGATATAATGACAAAGGATGGTTTCATAATGATTAATTTGGTACTGAAATAGTTGTATTAGTTGGGTGTTGTAAATGCTAAAGTTGTTTTCGGTAAACCAGTGGATTAAAGATTTTTTTACCTCTTTTCATTCTTGTCAACAGAGAAGATAATGGCAGTATCATTAGCAAACTCTATGACATGTGGTGTGATCATGGGTAGTTCTTCTGTGATTAGTATAATATAGATGAAGGACCTTATGATTGAACCCTATGAAATTCCCTCAAAACAATTATTACATCTGTGTGCTGAGTTATTCGTTCCTATCTACCAATACAAGCTCTTTTCGATATTTAAGATTTAGTAGTTTATTCGCCGCGCATCTAACTCTGGCACACCTTTCCAATTTTAAGAGGCGGATATCATGATCCACTTTGTCAAAGCTTCGTCAAGTCAAGACATAGAGGCACCGAAGACCATCCACAGTTGAATGACCCCAGCACCCGGCAAAGTGCATAATAGATTGATTTCCAGGAAAGAGAAGATTTCTTCTTTTATAAATAACTCTTTCAAATATTTTTTCTAATGTTATTCCGGAGAACAACTGCTCTATAATTTTCTATCACCCTTCTTGAATATTTGCTTAACGATTGCAACTTTCACTTGTGATGCGAACTCAGGTGTTCTAAGAATTAAATTGACAAGCTGAGTTAATGGAAATGCTATTTGTACGCATTTATACTTTATAACGGAAATAGGAACCCTACCTTGACCGATATTTTTTTATTTTTCAATGTGTAAGTAATGTTTCAAATATCCTCTTCCATGCTTACAGGGTTTAGGAAATAGCGCTTATGACGATAATATAAAATTTATCTGGAATTTTGTTGTAATTTATATTTCAGGATTGGCATACGTTTATATATAACTTACTTATGGTATTAAGAACATCCCGCCCTGACTCATCATCAAGTTGCTTTAGTATTTGCGAGTTTACGTGTTTTCCCCGTGTATATACCTACTAGATTTCAAACTGCTCTAGCCGAATTTTATGAGTGTTTTTATATAATGGTAGAAAGTGAGATTTCAAAGTTTATAATATATTTTTTAGGACCCCTTTTGTTTTTATTGATTTTTAAAAATTAATACCTTAATTGATCCATGACCTACTCTTGTAATTTGGTATTTTTATGACTTTCAAAGGAAGTACCATGTTAAAGATTTTATTAAGATCAAGGATTAAATCATCGCCTACATTTTGAGGACTGGTGATACTTCTCCAGTTTATAACTGGGCGTGAATTCTCGAGCCACTGGAATAGCCCTCAAGTGGGAAAAGTAGGTGTAGTACCAGAGATAAGGATGTATTGTATTCTTCAATTATGCGATTATTTCCATTGTATGAAATTACTAAGTTTACTCCTTTTCTTTTCCACGTGAGAGCTCCTCCAGTACAAAACCTATTTCCTTTGAAGTATAATGTCATGCCATGGTCATTTCCGCGAGACTAGTCTGTGAGAGTCTGTTAGACTTTCATGATCTGAAAAAGCATTAGAAACTATATTTCTCTGCGCAGTGCAAGAAGAAAAATGGCTGAATTTTAAAAATAACATACCATCTGGATACCATATATGTAAACTTTTGAGGAGAATTAGAACCTATTAGAAAATGTATATTGAAATTCCCATATACCATAATTCGGTATTTTTTAAAAATGTTTGGAGCTAGGTTCCATATGTCAAATAAAACTTAAAAAATGCGTTAGAGAACGTGATAAATACAAATTGCTATAATTTTCAAAAGCATATTGACTTGGATTGGCATCGTATCTACCCTTAAATACTCAACTTGACATATTTCTTTACCCCATTCGACTTAAAGCAAGGACCTACCAAAGTCCACATTTCGACCTTAAAATGTAGTAACCAAGAGCATATTTGGTATCTATGATTGCTACGATATCTATCCTCGATTTAAGATATATCCATAAAACAACAAAAACCTTAAGGTCGCTGGAAATTAAAATTGCTATGATCATTGTTGGGCCGATTCATAACTATATGTTATTTTTTATTCCACGTCGTTGTCATTCGAGCATAACAATTTTATTTAAATCCAGTTAAGCTGAAAACTTACCAAAGTGCACTAAAAAAAAATCTTACCATGACAAGAGCAATAATTTCATGCAATACATAATACTTATAAGAAATTAATTTGCCTGAAATGACTGCTAGTTTGATGCGAACGTCTGTCTTAAAAGTTGCTCCCTAAGCCGAGAGTCCAGATTAGTGTCTACCAAAGAAAATTCTACATCGTAGTAAAATTTTCTTTGGTGTCTGCTGAGAGAAATACTACTTTGGAAACGCTGCTTTCAGGTTCGGGAAACCGTAACGTTTTGAAACAAAGTAACGTAAAATATTAATCAGGAGAATTAGTCAAAAATTATACTTTTGCATGTTATGGGAAAAAACGAGGATAACTTACTTGATATTGAGGTAATATAGAAAGTTCTATTCAACATCTTCCTGACTCTATTAAAGGACTTGTTGGAGAAGAATGCAGAAATCAGATCTCATCAATATTAATATAAACTCTCGTAGTGAAAGTGCAAGGAAATGCATAATCCGAAGAAGTGAAAGGCTGAAAATGCCACAAGCAATCATCACAATAAAATCGGGACCACCACTCCCGATTGTTCTGCAAGGAAAAATTAAACACCATCGCATTCTGCAAGAAGATATGCTCAAACCTCAAATAGGCAAGTTTTCCTTAAAGTATACGCGAAATAGTATGATTATTTACACGGAAACAGAAAAGGCTGGGCAAATATTAAGAAAGTATGCAATACTCTTAAGAGAGCTTGATGGAAACTTTCCGCTAAGCGAAATTAAGCGTTGTTTAGCGGAAGAGTATAACTGCAGCACGAAGGGCATCTACGTGAAAAGAACACATGTGGCCCTATATCTCATAGTGGTCGACGCAACACTGCGAGAAATCCAACATGAAATTCGGACCGTATTAAATATTTGAGTAACATGGGAGCACCGGAAAACATTAAAGTCCATAATGCAGTGCCGTAGATGCCAGGGGCTCGGCCACACTGTGGTCTACTGCACTAGGGACTAAAAGTGCTCTAAATGTGCTGGCCCACATGAGATCACGAGCTGAAGCAACCCGACGGTACGCTGTGCAAAGTGCAACGGCGCACGCAGGTCTATTGACACTGGCTGTCCCATTTACAGGCTAAACCAGCTGCAAGCTACCCTAAACGAATAAACGACAAAGACATATAAGCCACTATCCGTGCCCGCCATGCATGGCGGCCTGGCAGGGGCATGGGCTGCGAGAACAAGGCCGGGATATAAAAGAAATGGCCTCAACGCTAAACCGTCAGAAAATAATAATTATATATATTGCAAATATTTCGAATCAACTGTCAAATCTGGCGAACCTGGTTACTGAGATCAACTCACTGGTGAATTTAGACGAACTGATCTTTACACTGGACGAGTTCCGTTCAATGCGGAAATCCTGCAACGGCGACAAAGCTCGGATTTTGCAAGGAAAAATTCGGTTATTCACCGATGAGATGAACGAATAGATCATTAGGTAGACTTAAGTGGATAAGCCTACGGTAGGCCCCGCCCACTTCCTTAGGGAGTGAGCGGGGCCTGCTAAAGGACCTGTTGAAAGTATAATTGAAACCTGCAGGTAAGTGACACTGCAAATATTTCGAATCAAATATCAAATCTGGCGAACCTGGTTACTGATATTAACTCATTGGTGAATTTAGATGAGCTGTTTTTTACATTGGACGAGTTTCGTTCAGTGCTGATATCCTGCAACGGCGACAAAGCTCGGATTTTGCAAGGAAATTTTGGTTCTTCACCGATGAGATGAACAAATAAAGCATTCAGTAGACTTATGTGGATAAGCCTACGGTAGGCCTCGCCCACTTCCTTAGGGAGTGAGCGGGGCCTGCTAGAGGACCTGTCGAAAGTATAAATGAAATCTGCAGGTAAGTGACACTGCAAATATTTCTAATCAAATGTCAAATCTGGCTAGCCTCGATGAGATCAACTCATTGGTGAATTTGCTAATCTTTACATTGGACGAGTTTCGTTTAATGCTGAAATCCTGCAACGGCGACAAAGCTCGGATTTTGCAAGAAACAATTCGGTTCTTCACCGACAGAGGAACAAATGTAACATTTAGTAGACTTATGTGGATAAGCCTACGGTAGGGCCCGCCCACTTCCTTAGGGAATGAGCGGGGCCTGCTAAAGGACCTGTCGAAAGTATAAATGAGACCTGCAATAGAGCGAGGGTATTACTCGCTCTTTAAATGTCATGTCCTACATGTCGATGAATGAGACGAATGAAAACCAAAGAAACGTGTAATGGGTTCTCCCCCTCATCTCTATGCAATGTTGTTCCCCCTCATCTCTATGTGCCTTGAAAACAAGTCACCAGTGCCATATCTATCCGTCGGTAATTACATGCGGCAAAAATTCTTGAAGAGTTTGGAACCCAAGACAAAATTCGTACTGCAGTGTTATTTAATCTCTTCGACGGTTTTTTTTGGAGCGCGGGAGACTCCTTGTAGTAAAAGTCCTTGGGTAAAGAGCAGGGCCTTTTGTTTTGAAACGCTTACCTGCATGTAATTCTGCAATGTTGTAGATTTTAAGTATACGAAATCTGTGAGATGCTTTAATAATAAATGATTGATTGATTAAATATAAGCTCTCGACCTGGAAAAACTATAACCAAGAGATTAAAGGATCTATTATCTAAGATTGTAGCACAAGTTGAAAACACTTTGAAGAAATGTAGCAACTTTATTTCCGATCAAATAAAATAAACATTTTCTGTGAGCAACCCTACTATGCCGAAGATATAATGTCTTCCCAAGATTCATAAATCTGGGAACGCAATGCATCCCATAGTCTTGGCAATAGGATCATCAACTCATAATATATCCAAGTGGCTAGCAAATCAGTTTGGGAATTTTACCTATAAAACAACAGAATTCAGATTACATAAATTTCATTAACAAATTTAAAGGTACGAACGTTAAGGAGGTGAAATTTTAATCTCGGTCGATGGTAGATCATTGTTCCCTAGTATATTTAACCCACAGACCATGCAATATCTTGGTGAATTACTTGAGGTGAATAGTTTAGATAAAAAAGTTACATAAGAATATTTAACTTTAATCATGCTTTGCATGGATCAACACCATTTTCAATATGAAAATAACTATTAGCAACAACTTGGAGGTACGGCAATGGACAAAACTCTTTATCGCCGTTCTTAGCTAATCATTTCATGCGTGAATTTGAAAATAAAATCAGGCAGGAGTTCGGCTCTTTTCCAAGGGTATGGTACAGGCAGGGTACAAATAATATCGAGTAGTCACTCAGTGTTGCCGAGCATCCTTACATCGCAAGTTTAGTTTTAATTATATCCTGATGATGCTAATGGTTAGCAAAACGCGCGTCGAGCGCCAAAATTCCATATTGTGGATAAAATTCTGCTTTAGTGTATTTTGCCGAAAGATCCAAACCTCAAGTAAATTAAAATTTAGATCAGCGTTGGAAAATGCTAATCTTAAAGAAAGGTGAGTAATCTAGGAATATTTCGTACACTATTAAAGATAAAATTAAGTTATATTATTTTTAGTGTAGCTGAACGTTTATAGATTCTGCCGTGAAGGCACCGGTCATTCTCCTGAGCTTTAAAATTCGGGCTGCAGTTAGAACATTGATAATTGCATTGTTAGTATAAAATAGCTTGCACGTCAATATTTTGCAAGTTCAAACAATTGGCTTTATTAAATAGTTCACATGATATTAGTATATTGCATGCATGTGTCCATATTTACAAATATTTCACACGAAAATTATTCATATGGTGACCGCAATTATATTTACTTGGAACAATATGTGTGGCCCGGCCTGAACACACGTGTAACGCATTATAATGATAATGTATTTTGAAGCATTTTAATATATTAATTGGTGCATCACTGGTAAACAGAAATTTAAAAACGTCAGCTTATTATAAGTAATATGCCAATAAAATCGTTGGACAATATATATTTTGGCCCAAATGTCAAAAAAGTAGTTTGTGAGAAATTTTGTAGGTTTTATACATACGTCATTTATGATTCAAAATTATTATTCCTTAGAAAAATCATTTGCTTATATACTTGCACACACTGTGCTTTTGACACAATATTTCTTATCCCAAGCCAACGTTAGTTTTGAATATTTACACGAAATCATTTCTTGGACGCATACTACAAGCGACTTCAGTTTCACAACGCATACTACGAGCGATTTCAGTTTCACAAATTGTGATTCTAAAATTGTTTGTTCTCAAAATATACATATATAAAAATATTTTTTAATGTAAATTAAACGTTGGCCGGCTGAGAACGTTAGTGATTTGAAACTCGATGAAACGGAAAAAGCATCACCAATAGAAAGATATAGATCTATAGGATCTAGTCTGCGAGAGAATTGGATAGAAATGTTATTTTCGGAAGTAATTGCACAAATGCATCAAAATTGCCAATAATTTAGCATGACAGCGTGTTGTCTAAAACCTACATGAGCACCGAAGGTGGAGGGCTTTTTTCCAAAATATGAAAATTACCGAATGCAGTTTATCTAATACAACACGCTCGAATGCAAAATTATCTGATTATTTTGCATTCCAGCGTGTTGTCTTAGAAAAATTGCATTCGGTCATTTTCATATTTTGGAAAGAGACCTCTCCACCTTCGGTGTTGGGCCCTTTCTCCAAAATATGAAAATGAACTCATGTAGTTTTTAGACAACACGCTGTCAATATTTTCCGAATAGGGGCATGTATTTTAAAAAATAAATTTTTATTCTTTTTTTTTTAATTCAAAAACTTGTAACTGTAAACATAAAAAATACGATTTTTTTAAATCCGAAACGAGACATTTTTTATAATATATTTTGACTTTACTTTGAGGTTATTTATAAATTGTCGCTGTCATTACTTACAATTGAATTACCATAGATACGTACGATGCAATTTATCGCCGTGCTTTTTCGGTTTCTACAGTGCAATTTTGCGATAATTGCACCCTTCTAATGGGATTCTTTAAACATGAGGGAAATATTCACTTAAAGAAACTCCCAGTTATTATGCGGTTTTGCATAAGAAGTATTAAATTCATTTATTATATTTCCGAATAAGTTCCGAATACATGTATGAGTATGCGGCTTATCTTCTACGAGGTAAATTATTAGATTTAGGTGCTACACAAATATTAATTTTTATTCCGATGACAATCAGCCTAAATACCTTCAAATATCTATTTCAAAAATGAAATAAATGTTCATGCGCCCGTCAGACTGCATATGGATCATTTGTAATAAAATATGTTCTATACTCAGTAAAGATAAATAAATTGTCTGATTTTGTCTAACATACTTCGATGATGATCATAAATCAAAACAAATTTTGCATGTTTACCAAGAGTACTAACTAAACCAAAAAGTAACTAACCCAAACTAACCCAAACTAACCTAAACCAACAACGGACAAAACATTTAATGAGTTTCTCTCTGACCCACCTGATACTGATAAATTTTGTGTCATGCCAACAACTTTTAACCAGGTGAGACAGAAATTTTTAAATCTAAAAAAAAGTAAAAGTAAAGATTGCTACAGTCTTAACACAAAAATTGTAAAAACACTGAAAAATCTATTGATACTGCCCTTAATAAAACTGATTAATTGTTGTATTGACGCTGGAACTTTTCCTTTAGCTTTAAAGCATGCAAAGGTTATTCCGATATTTAAAAACAAGGGATCTTCAAATGACTTAACGAATTATCGCCCCATTTCTATACTACCCATTTTTTTCAAAATCTTTGAATCGATCATTAAGGATCAAATTGTGGACTTCTTTGAAAGACATAACTTATTTTTTCAGGGACAATTTGGTTTTCGGAACAAAAAATCGACCACACTGGCGATAAACAGTCTTACAGACTATATAACTGAGGCCATGGAAGAGGGTCTGGACACCTACGCATCCTTTTATGACCTAACAAAGGCTTTTGATTGCGTATCACATGACATCTTGCTTCAGAAACTGCATCACTACAACTTTGATCACAAAAGCATTTTATTGACCAAATCCTATCTCTCTGAACGCTCTCAGTATGTGTTGTACAAACATAATAAGTCACAGAGACTACAGTTAAAGCATGGGGTACCTCAGGGGTCGGTTCTGGGGCCCTTACTGTTTCTTATATATATAAACGATCTATCAAAATTTCAGGATACTTCAACACTAATACTATTTGCCGATGATACTACCAACATTCATAAATATCACCCATCCAACCCCTTGGGAGAAACAATTGGTGCCACTCAGGCAAATTTAATGAACTGGTTTTTGGCAAATCGGCTAAGCCTGAACAGATCTAAAACCCAAAACTTAAATTTCACTCTTAGGCAGAACGCTACTGATGCGCCCTGTGATGCTCATGTGAGGTTTTTAGGGACTACACTCGATTCTAAACTTACCTGGGAGGGGCATGTAACACAGCTGTGTGGTGGATTATCCAAAATAATTTATTTAATAAGGGTGTTGTCGCGATGTGTGTCTGTTACAACGCTGACGTCGGCCTATCACGGTTACTTCTCATCGCTTATGTCGTATGCGGTTCTTAACTGAGGGCACTGTGCCCATTCAAGTAAAGTTTTCAGACTTCAACGTAGGTGCATACGTATTATTGCGGGGCTTGGATACCGTGATTGCTGTCGTCGGTGTTTTGGGGAACTCAAAATCTTAACATTTCCTTCAGTATACATATTGTCACATATACGCTCCTACCGCTTGTTGCCTATGGACCTGACTTCGTTGCAGTAGTTGCGCTGTGCTCTTTCAGAAGACGGAGCTCAGATATAGGTAGTTGGGAGAGATGGATAGAAACACTCGGTGTAAAAAAGGCTTGGTTTATTAACTTCAGGTTGAGTATAGAAGGTTGTAAGTATTACCAAAATATTCGGGAATGCATATCTCGTAAGTCCCCTGGGATATTCCTCGCGAAAATGTTAACCACGAACAGCAGCGAGAGAGAGGGAGAGCTAGCCTGAAGGGCTGTTACAACTAGATTGACGGGCGGATAGATTATTTGGTCTGGCTGAATATTTAGTTACGTAGTTTACTTTTTATATGTAGTTAATTTAAATAGCACTTTGCCTTATGGCGTTATTAATTTTCACTGATTCACTTTTAAGGCGTGCCTGATCAGAGGGGCTTTTCCCTTTCGGTAATTCGCACTGATAGGTCTTTTTTAACCGTGCCTGATCAGAGGGGCTTTTCCCTTTCGGTAATTCGCACTGATAGGTCTTTTTTAAAAGTGAGAGCTTTGATCTACCAGAGGGGCTTTTCCCTTTCGGTAATTCGCACTGGAGATCAAAGTCTGCCGGTGTGGGCTGCTGCACAGCTTTTTATACCAAACTTTGACCTCTAATTCGAGTATTGTTTTGAATTGTCAACAAGGTTAATCATAACAGTTTATACTTTAATTAACAACAATTTATAATTGCGATTCAAGGTTAAGTTCAAATTTTCCACTGTATGATTTTATGTTAGTTGACACAGGCCCTCCCTCCAGAAAACGACGGCCTCCGGAGTTTATTACCAGATATGCTATTCCCTTACTACATATATATATTTTTTACATTTTGCCCTCAACCTTAAATTAACACTATCACAATCCGACCGTACTGATCTCTACTCGATCCGAGACGTTCTGGCTGGTTGCAACAGTTTGTTCATTCATTTTACTTGTTGTTCACTTCGTGTCGTGGCTCAGTTTTGTCCACCCGGTATTAGTCTTGAAGTGTTGTCGACTCTGTATGTTGCTTGACCCAGTGCTTTTTGCTAACATGGAACAAAAGAAAGGTTTGTTTTAATAATTAACTAATAACTAATTTAATAACAATCAATCAATGTTTTAGTTGCCAAATACAATAGCAACATATGACCGTTGTGGTCAGATTTAGGCGTCCTACCATATATGTATATTTTTAGGCATAATAAATATTTTAAAACGTTTCCGTATTATTATTATTAGATTTTGATTATCTTATACCATTTCACCATATTTCAGATTCTTATTTACTATTTGTTGTAAATCCCTCGTATAAAGGATTCAAAATAATTCTTTTGATTATGTATATCTGGCAGTTCTATATCTATTCGTATTTAAGCATATACATTACGATAATTTTAATTACAGCTAACCTATTATTTCTAAATATTATAATATGATATGATACGTATTTATACTACTTTGTATAGTCAGCAGAAATGGTAAGCAGGTCATGTTGATATTCCATTGCTCGGGTCGACTACCGCAGTCTTTTGAAATATGCAATTTAGGCTACCGTCTGAGTTTTGATTTTCTATCCTTAACGTGTATCCATCCTGTGATGTGGGGGAGTGATTTGTGCTGGTGGAGGTGGTCGTATTGCGTAAGTATCTATATAATTTAAATAATAGATATATTAGGAATATTACAAATATGCTACATGTTATTATAAATAGTATATCGTGCATGATTTTTTTTGCTGTACTTAGTGCATGTACAGGGGTTGCTAATAGGGGTAGTGTTGGCTTGAGTTTGTAAAATATTATGTATATTACTGCAAATGATAGTATAATCGTTTGTAGCAATTCTTTACTTGATGTTAGGTTAAGATGTGGTATGGATATTGACCAGTTGTGGTTGATGCATTCTTCCATATTACTGAATTTGGGTGGCTGTAAATTTGCTGTCGGATTCAGTATAAACGTTTTAAATTTTGTCCATGCTGCTGGTATTACATGAGTAACTGATAATATTACCGGTGAATCGGTTTGGAGTGATTAATTTCTTTTTAATTTGTAGCTTACAGTAATATGGGATGGATGTTCTTAGTGCACCTGTAGCTGACGTTTTATTGCTCTGTATTGGATCCATACAGATTAATTCCATGCCCTCTCCAGGATGCATAATAATATATTCATTATCCTCTATCTCAGTGTTGACCATTAGTGACCGGCGATGACGTCTCATTGCGCGGTAAGCTGTCCGGTCCTGCACTGAGTCCCTGTGAAATGGTTTTGTGGTATCTGCTGATCCTTTTAGGATATCGCCTAAAAGTCTGGGTAGGTAGCAGTATTTGTTTTCATATGGATTGCATATATGTAAACCTGTCCCTGTAATTTGTTTTGTTACATGATTGTTATTATTATTATCAGTATTTTTTCAGCTACTCCTAGATATAGAGTGATGTTCAACTACACAAGCTTGGTTTTCCCAGGCAAATGGATATGAAACTAATTCAAATAATTTCCATTGATTATTTTTCTCTTTCTTTTCCTCTGTTATTTTTTTAGGGCTGCTGTCGTCCTCTGCTGGGCATGTTTGGATGAGTTGCTATCTTATTACGCCTATAGTTGACTCGAGCCATTTTTGTGATTGAGTCCATCTGCTGCAGCGCTGCCTCGAAGTATCTTCACACCAGTTTAATCCATCAACGCTGAGTGACAGAGAGTTTGCCTTTTTGCAACTTTAGGTGAGTTATTAAATTATTTCTTTCTATTTATGACACTGATGATACATCCCTCATTTAATTTTTTTTCTCTATCTAGGCATCTTCTTCTTGTCTTCTTGTCCCTAGCTGAAGTGTATGATCTCCAGGAAATTGAATTTAAGAAGAGTATTTCCTCCTTGTGTACATTTCTATTTTTCACATTATAATTATATTGTTATCCTTTTTAATTGTCCCCTATCTGGGTGTAAATTTTACTATATGCCCACTTTGTGTGGCCTTTATCTCTTTCACTGCATTATTTTACAACATTTTTTTCTTTTTAGGTCCCTCTTTTTTCTGAACATCGTGACGCTGCCTTCATTGTCCTACAAATGGTTCCATTTCTCACCGAATCCTGCCTCGCACTGGCTTCATATAGAGTCTTGGTATGTATATTATATGTATATATATTTTTTAATCATATTCACTATTCTATAATATATTACGTCTATGTGTATTGTCTGCTATACGAATTATTTTTATACTGTTTATATCTCATATCCTATATGTATTCGGCCATTATGTATGCATTATTTTACACTATTTATATCTAGTATATTTCTTAATCTATCAGCTGATTTGTATGTACATATTCTAAACTTTCTATGCTCCGTGGCCCTTAAGTGTTGTGATTTTCTCGATAGGATATTCATCACTACCTAAGTCCGTTTTACATATAGCCTATGCCTATATGTTTTCTCATTAGCTCGTCTTCTACCTAGTTTCTCTTTAAACTTCTTTTTACTTATTTCTCCTAGTTTCTTCTCAATTAAAACGCTCATGTGTTTTTCTATGACTTTCCCTGTACGGTATTAATCGAAAACAATTATTGCGTCCTCATTATAACTTTACTAAAGTTTCATTTCTTCATTTATTCACATATATTAACTAACCGTTTCTAGTTTCATTTTTCTCTATATTAACTTTCTGTATCATCTATTTGGACGCCTTCATGTTTTTATTATGACTTTCTCTAGTATCCTAGATAGTTGTCAATAACACTTGCATTCCAAATTCTTGTTCCATCTTTCTAATATATCTCTGTTTGCTTCTCTAAGTGCCTCTAATATTTTTCTATGTGCTTTATTTTCTACTCTAAGTATATACAATATCTATGTACTCTATTTTCTACTTTACGTACATATTGTTTCCATTTTAAATGTATCTTATATTTGTCTATATGCTCTATGCTACTTTTTTCTCACTCCTAAGTGTCTTATTATGATTTTTCCTAATATGTAAGGTATTTATCATTGACACCTGGGTTTGTAGATACTTTGTGCGTTGTCATTATTTTCTCCCTAAAATCGCTAACAGTCTTCCTTCGAAGTCCTCGTCTTCTTTCTCATCCATACCTTCACTACTCTCAATTTTATTATTGTCTTTCCCCAAAATTGCTAATAGTCTTCTTTCGAGGTCCTCGCCCTCTTTTTAATGTATACTTTCATTTTTCTCAATTTTATTACTGTTTTGTTGCCCCTTATCTTTATCACGTTTTTCTTTTTCTGCCTCTTGTATAACTAACTGTATATTTGTATCTTCTGTATCCTCTGTACTATCGTCCTCTGTGTCCTCTTGATTATTGTCCTCTTTTTCGGCTTCCTCATCAATAATTGGTGAATCCTCAGTCCAGGGATCATTATAAGGCAACATCCTACATACGTGAACCGTGTCTTTTACTTTCTTTTTACTTCCTATCTTTCTAACTTCGTAGTTTACCTCATTTAATTTTCTCAAAATTTCATATGGTCCAAACCACCTTAGAAGTAGTTTTTCGCTGCGTCCTACTTTTCTTACTGGTATAAATATTTTTACTTTATCTCCTATCTCGAATTGTAGCTCCCTATGTTTATTATCAAATCGTTTTTTATCACTATTTTGGCGTTTGTCTATATTTTCTACTGCTAATGCTCTCATTCGCAGCGCCTTTTCTCTTATCTGTAGAATGTCTGTCTCTTTTTCTGCGTCCATCAGGACCGCTTCAGAGGGTAGCGTTGGCTCCCTTGCAAAAACTAACATAAATGGGCTAAATTGCGTTGTGTTTTGTATAGCTGTGTTATAAGCAAACGTGATGAATGGAATACAAGAGCACCAATCGGTCTGTTGAGTGTTGCAGTACATAGACAGCATGTCCGCCATTGTTTTATTTAACCTTTCTGTAAGGCCGTTGCAGCAAGGGTGATAGGCAGTTGTGTACTGGCTACGTGCTCCCATAATTCGTTCTAGTTCTTGTACCATGTCTGACTGGAATGTTTTACCTCTGTCACTTAAAATAGTCCTTGGAACTCCGTGTATCAAAAATACTTTTTCTAAGAGAAATTTTGCCACCGGGCCTGCCTTGCCGCTTGGTAAAGCTGCAGTAATAGCATATCTTGATGCATAATCCGTTGCCACCACAATCATTGTCTTTCCCTGAGAGCTGCGCCTAAACGGTCCTAAAAGATCAATGCCAATTTTATCCATGATGTTTCCTACTTTTATGGGTTGTAAGAAGCCCGGAGTTTTTCTGTAGGGTTGTCCTTTTCTTGCCTGGCAGTCTGGGCATCCGTGTATGTATTTCTCTATATCCTTACTCATGCCCGTCCAGAAGAATTTGTTTTTGATTTTACCCAATGTTTTATAGACTCCTAGATGACCCCCTGTGGGTGCTGCGTGTACTTCCCACATTATTTGTTTTCTCATGGACTTTGGTATGACTAGAACATTCTCCAATCCTTTGTTGGTGTTATTTACTTTGTACAGGGTGTCATTTTGCAGTCTAAAATTTTTTGCTCTGTGTCTGGTGCCTATTGCAATGTCTGTATTATTTGGATCTAAGATGGCTTGTTTTAATTCTTTTATTTCTGAGTCCTTGTCCTGGACAGCGGCTATCTCTGTGCTCCTCAGCGCAAATGTTGGTAGTTCGTCCTTGTCTCCTTGATCGTGTGTTTCTGCAGGTAGGACTGGGTGTCTCGACATGCAGTCTGCGTCTTTGTGTGATGTTCCTTTTTTATATTCTACTGTATAGTCAAACTCTGCAAGCTTTAATGCCCATCTTGCTAAACGTATATTATTCTCTTTGATGCTGTCTATCCAACAGAGAGCATGATGATCTGTTATGATCTTTACTGGTTTACCATATATCAAGTGTCTTAAATAGCTTAGCGCCCAAACTGCGCCTAATAATTCTAGCTCTGTGATTGTATAATTTTTCTCACTTTTTGACAGACTTCTGCTTATGTAGGCTACAGGGTGTGCAATTTTATTATCATCTTCCTGTAATAATATGGCTCCGATTCCACATGTAGCTGCATCTGTGTGCAATATTGTGCCTTTGTTTGGATTAAAGTGTTGTAACACAGGTGCCGATATCAATTTTTCCTTTAATGTTGCGAATACTTCGTCTTGCTTTGGTCCCCATTTAAATGTCGGGCTTTTCTTTGTCATATCGTGTAATGGACGTGCAATCATTGAAAAATTTTTAATGAATTTTCTGTAGAAATTACAGAGTCCTAAGAAGCTTTGTATATCTTTGAGCTTTTTTGGTGTTGGAAAATTTCTGATGCACGTGAGCTTGGATTCGTCAGGTAATATACCCTTGTCACTGACCTTGAATCCGAAAATTTTTATCTCTTTCTTTAGGTATTCGCATTTGCTTGGTTTCAATGTTAAATTTGCCTGACGTAATCTGTCGAAGACTTTTCTTAATTTTATCAAGTGTTCTTCTAATGTTTTTGAAAATATTATTATATCGTCTAGGTATATGAGTATTTCTTTCCACTTCATGTCACTGAATACTCGATCTGCCAATTCTTGGAATGTTGCTGGAGCGTTACATAATCCAAAACTTAACACATTGAATTCGTATGAACCATGTCCCTGTGCTACAAAAGCGGTATATTGTTTCGAATCTTCTTGTATTGGGACTTGCCAGTATCCGGAAAACATGTCCAATGTGCTAAACCAGGTAGAATCGCCTAGATAGGTTAGTATATCGTCTATCTGAGGCAGAGGCCAATTTGATTTCTTTGTGACTGAGTTCAATTTTCTATAGTCTACGCAGAACCTAGTATTGCCATCCTTCTTTTTTACTAGTACAACTGGGCTCGCCCAGGGCGAGTGGCATGGTCTTATTACCTCGCTTTCTAGCATTTCTCGGATTTGTTCGTCTATTATGCCTCTTTCTTTTTGGGACACACGGTATGGACGGCTTTTCTGTGGTTTATTGTCTTCTAGCTCTATTATGTGTTCGGTTAGATTTGTTTCTCCCATATATTTTGGAGATATTGCAAATACGTCCCTATATTCATGTAGTAATTCTTCCAGTTGTATTCGTGCTTTGTGGTCTGTGATGTTGTCTAGATGGTGATCGTCTATGGTTATCATTTCTTTCTTGTCTATTGTCTCTTCGCTGAGGTGTAGGTTGTATGCGGTATCTTCTTTTTGTATTTCTTCTAACATTGCTATTGTAGTGCCCCTGTAGATTTTAGCTGGGTAATTTGCCTTTGCGGTTACTGGGATAAACAATTTTTTCCCATTTGTGTATATATTTGCCTCGATTGATAATTGCTTTGTGGCTAACCAGTCTGTGTTGTATTTCCAATTAAAAATATTTGAGTGGCCTTCTATTTCTTGGTATTCTGGGATTTCTAATTCTAATATTTTTGTTTCCCCCTTTGTGATGACATAGTTCTTTCTAGCTCTAATTTTAAAAATGTTAGGCGTCTGCTCTATCATAATGTTTGTAAATGGCCCTGTTATGTTATTTAATTTTCTTGGCCTTTTGTCTCTACATATTAAGATATTTATATTGTCTGACTTGAATATGTAGTGCAACATTTTTTTAAATGAATTCCATTCTGGGATATCCAAACCCCAACCTCTTCTAGGTATGGCTATTTTATTAATTTCTTTTTGCTTTAATAGTTCTCTGAGCTTTATGAGGCATTCAAATAGTGTTTCGAGTGCTGCTATGTGCGTTGCTCCTAGTGTGGAGGTAGAAACCAGTTTTGCCTCTTGTATTTTTGGTCACTGAAACTGTTCCTATTTTATTATTTTTATTCCAATTTGTTGTTGGGAATTCTTGCTTAAGTATTTTAGCTATATACTTTTTTGTTTTATTCATATCTGTTAATCCCCATACTGTTGGAATATCTTTGCCGAGGCCCAGTATATTTCTATTTTGTTCCTGAACGGATTCTAGTTTATCTAATTGCATGTTGTTTTGATGTTGTAAAAATAACTTGAATTTGTTGTTGTCCTGCCTTTTGTCCCTGCTGACTTTTATTTGTTTTTGTACAGATGTAAGCCCCGGTGCGGTGCCATTCATTGAATCGTATCTTAATGGGATTATATATTTATTTTGAATTATCAGTTCTTTGTTTGGGATATTTATCACTGCCTTGTTATGTTCTAGAAATTCCATGCCTAATATTATCGGATAGGGTGCACTGTTGATTACTTTTGCCTTTATTTGGAGCTTAAATTTGTTTCCTATTTGTAATGGTGTGGTAACTTCACTCATTACTTGTATACGATGCCCTCCTGCTCCTATGAGAATTGTGTTACTATTTCTATGTTTCAGGCCTGTTGTCCAGTATTTTTGTATGACGTTGTTTTGAGATCCAGTATCTATTGTTGCCGTGACATTTTATTGTTTAATTTTACTGTGATGCAAAGTATGCCTTTCTTTTCCTTGTCCCCTCCTGCTAGGATGACTGGGGTGTTTAATTTAGCCATCCGCCGCCTTTTGGGTGATTTCTGCGGCAAGTTGCTGCGAAGTGTCCCAATTTTCCGCAGGTGTGGCATTTCTGGTTATTATAGCTATTTCTGTAGGCCTCCTTATAATGATTTTGGTTACCATTCTTTGTATATGTTGGGAGCCTCTGTAAGTTGCTATTGCGGTTTTGTGGCATTTCTTGCCTTCTGAGGTTATTTTGTATATTCGTATTATAGTTATATTTGTGGTAATTGTTTGGACGATTGAAGTTTGTATTATTTATGTTATTCGGAGGACGATAGTTATATTGAGGACGGTAATTTTCTCTATTTGGAGGACGATAGTTATATTGAGGATTGTGACTGCTTGTATTCAGAGGATGATAACTGTTTGTTGGCTCATGGTTTTGCCTTTTATCTTCTCTTCGTCTCGGTGCTTTGTCTATCGTTGCTGCTAGCGCCTTCAGTTCGTCTAAGTCTCGGGGTTGGCTGTTGGGGGGGTTTGTCAACCAGTAAAAGTTATAATAGTTGTCTTCCGTGAGCCCTTCGCTAAATATACTTAAAAATTCTTCTATGTCCACGTTTGCCTTGTAGTCGTGATAAAGTACTCTAAGTTCGTACAAATAATTTATCACTGTTTCATTCTCTAACTGCTTCCTTTCTTCCACTCTCTTTTTACGTGCTGTCTGATAATTTCTGTTTTCGAATTCACTGATAAAGTCTGCTTGTAATTCCACCCATCCATTATTTTGGTTTGCTGCCTTGTATTCCTGGAACCATAGATTTGCTGCTCCGTCCAAAAATGTTTCCAAATATCAAATTTTAAACGCATCATCCCATCCGTTTGCTATTGCCGTTCTTTCGTATGATTTTATAAAATCGTTGGCTTTGCACCTGCGAGGATGAAATGTAGGTGGGCTAATAAACTGTGGTATCGCTGCTTTCTTTGCAGTAGCCAAAGCGTCTGTGATTGTTGTGTTTGCCATGTTGTGACGTACTGTTTGGATATCTTGTGCTTCGTCTTGTTCGCTGTCTTCACTGATAACTTCTCTAGCCTCCGTGCTGCTGTGTGATGCTTGGTTTCCTTGGTAAATTTGCGAGTTTTCACTAGGTGGTTCTACTAATGGTTTGTCGAGAAATGAGATTTT
>MU182262.1:0-21042 GCA_016904865.1 Pissodes strobi
GACGGGGTTATAATCTCTGAGTAGGAACTACTCGCTTGAGATATGTAGTGTATTTTGAATCTTATCAAGGCATGACTACCATTTTTCTGAAAAACACAAAGTTTTAGTAAGTAAAGATATTTTATCAAAAAGAAATGCGACATATCTACATTAATCAGTATATATGCCCATAAATGATGTAATCAAAATATGTCGTGTTTCATTTAAGGAAGAAAATGGCACTTTCCTTTGGTAAGCTATTGCATTGATATGGCGAATTGGAATGCATGTTATTTGTACAGATTTGATAGCGACAAACTTCATCAACTATCGCTCGGAAGAGCTGTAGATGATGAACTATTAGAAACAGATAGGTATTAAATGGACGTGGAGCTTCAAGAAGATCAGGAACTTATAAGGAACATTCCCGATACCATGTGGAATATGTCATAAGAAAGCAAATTTTCGATGTGAAAAGTGCGACATTGTATAACATCCAAAAAAATGTTGCCGCCATTTTCACGCCTTATAATTTAGCCTCATAATCTGACGGCATATAGGAATTTCTAGATTCCTGGAATGTTCATTTGAGATGAAGTTGGTTGTAGTCGAAATTGATGAATCTCTGAGTACTTTGCAATGGAATCTAAAAGCTGACAGTTGCTTTGAATGCACATATGAAGAGGGCTCAGAAGCTTTCGACGATGATGGATCTTCAATAAGTGTCTCATTTACAACCAAATTCAATATTTTGTGTTCTTGCACTTTTACTGGCCCTTATCTAACTGAAACAAATACTTAAATTGTGATCTTGTTGCCCAAAAGTATGTTTTACTGCATGCCACCGGTGGGTCTTGACGGCTGTTTGACAAAAATCTCTCTAAAGAACGTTGTAACCCATCGGGCAATCACAATTGAAATGGGTTAAAAGATGAAAAACAGAATGATACTGATAAAATGGCATGTAAAGTACTATCTTAAAAAGCATAAGAAATACTTCCCAGTGGGAACGTGTCAAGCTTAAAAGGTAATAGGACGTCATTATTTCTTATGATATGAAACAAATTTTAATCATAATGGAACACTGTTGACATTTTAAAGCCATTAAGAGTAAACTTAAAATATGACTATTGCACTGCATTATCAAGATATAACCTAAACATATAACGTGACGTAGTGATCACTCTAAATTATTGTGTGTGAAACGCCCGCTGTGTGCTATCATTTTCTTATTCTATAGTGATAAAAAACTATAACTTAGCACATACTCGAATGTAGTAAAAAGAGCCTTTTATAGCAGATATATAGCGAAATTATCTCTTCCGTATGCCAAAGAAACGAGAATCATATTTCACGAATTGGCAAGCTATCTGCGATAAAAGAAAATATCATTTGACGGATTGTTATCAAAATTAATGGAGCTATTGATGAACAGAATGAACTCAAATATTAATGGAATTCGGTATACTAAGGAATATTGTGCAGCTGAAAGTGTTGTTTGAAATGGCTAATAACTTATGAAAGCGTACCTCAATAAATAAGTATAAAACGCTTACATGCTTTATTATTAACCATTTGCCTTTATAATATATAAATCTTAAAAAGCAATCCTTTGTATTAGCACACTAACATAGCATAAATATAAATTAGAATTAAAATATGACAGATAGAGAATTTTAATTCTGATTTTCAGGATCTCACCCTACATATATTTAACGAATTTTTACATGCGACCTGCCATCTTAACTCTCCATGGCTTAGTGACATAGATATAGTAAGTTCCAGAATGTGTCACTTTGTAGTTTGGCTTTTATCTAATGTTTTAGAGATAGTTTATAGTTCAGTAATATTACAGTTAAAATTGTAATATATCGGACAAAATTCTGATTGATTTAAAAATTGGTAGAAATATTAAGGATAGCATAAATATTAGTAAACTAAAAAGTTCCCACCCCTAAAGTATGTGATTCATCCCTTACAACATTTTTTCCACCCCAATTTAATTTTTTTTCGGAATATCTACGAAACAGTGCATTGTTGGCAAAAGTACTTATATACAAAGTTGTTCCTCATAAAATTCTCTACAAAAAAGGTTCTATAACAATTTCCCCTAAAGTGTCTCATTGTTTAGTAAATAACGCGCAAACGAAATCAGAACGGGATATATAATTCGTTAAATATATGGTTGATTATCCAAAGCGCCCAACGCGGTCTTACACAAAAAAATAAAATATAAATCGATAAGCACTATTTCACACTCGATAGTGTAATAAGTTCTATTTTCTCCCACTACACCCTCTGTGACGACTCAAGGTCACTACGATGATGCATTACTTTTAGGGCGGGCGCCAAATGTAAATGATGGCTGTTGCCATGATACCTACAACTTTTTATTTGTATCATGGGCTGTTGCCATGATACAAATTTTTATTTGTATCATGGGCTGTTGCCATGATACAATTTTTTATCTGTCTCATGGGCGGCTGCCAGACTTTATATTATATTATATATTAGATTGCATTTACTGTGTAGCTGGAAGTAACCCTTATGTATACGCCTTATTTCTCACATTATTATTAATTTTAGGAAAAAATGTATAGGGACGTTTTTTGTAGAAAATTTTATGAGGAATATTTTTTATATAGGTTTTTTTTTATCATAAAGTGCACCGTTCTCGAGATAATCTATACAGGAATATGGCCTACCGCAACAGGCCATAAATTAATATATACTGTGATTTTGTTTTGTAATAATATTGTTAAACTAAATACATTTTCATTTAACATTGCTGAAGTCATTTAGACCTGTTTAACCATACAGTCCTTTTAAAAGGATGCCATCTATTTCAAAAAGCCCATATATTTTTTCAAACATTTTTTCCTGCTATTTGTACTATAATAAACTCCCAAAATCACTCTTAACTCGATTTATAAAAAAAAATGCAGGGTTATATGGGTTAATAACTACCAACTACTAGAGAAAAAAACACGTATAGGACAATAATTAATGATTGCAAATTTTATGTAAGTAATTAGATTTTATAATGTTTTAGGAACATATTTTTACAATTATGATTTGGTTGATATGCGCCAAGTTAATAATTTTATAATTTTCTAGTCCATAACATAACTAATAATAAACATTACTTAACCCTCAACTGGATTATATTTGCTGGGCATTTCTATCAGTGTATCGAAAGACAATGACTACCCAAATAACAATCATTAATTAGTTAAATAGAGATAATTTACCATTAAAACAACCATTAACATTGTTGTATTTAAATTCTGTACTAACTGTGCTGCGATTCAACATAATTGTCATGAATTGCGGACAATAATTTGGTGAGTTTTAGAATTAGGGCATCTATTTATTTACCTAGATAAAAATCTAAATAGCTTCTGGATAATTAGGAAGAGGACGTTAATAGTACTATAATGAGAGCAATTGAAATTATCGATATTTTTTGGGAATTTTCCTCGAATACATTTTAAGTCATCGATATATTCTTGCAAGTATAACATTTCATTGTCACAGTTAAGACTAAAGAATCAGTAGTGCATCCGCGTTGCTATGTCACAAAAGACAAATTCTGGAATATCATAGTCGTTTCCATGAAAACTATATAAAGCAGTACAAACACAATTTTGTACACGCGCGACATTTTTGAAATTTTGTAAAAATAGCGTAATATGAATCAGCAACGCTAGAAGAAATTGGTCAGAATATTGAAATGTCTGCCTCCGGAAAAAGGTCTTAGGGTCCAAAACTCCTGTTTGGAGCAATTTTGAGACTTCCTCCTTACCGACAAAGAGCACACTATCGACAAGAGTACATCAAACAAGAATCTGTCTTAAATTTACCATATTGTGGAAACAACATGCAAAAAAATTGATTGTTTGATACCGAAAATGTAATCAAAAATTTGTGAAACGATCCAGCAGTCAACGGCGTGAGCCACTTGGCGCAAAGGTGTATTAGAAAATTGTGATACATTTATTAATTTAGATCAAAGGAAAATTTAATTTACGGCCATTGATGCGTATATGCAACACCGCACTTATGATTTTTTATGAAGAATTAGAGTCATTTTAGGATAAAATATAGTCATGTTTTATGAATATAAGGTTGAAGAGTAGAAGTACAGAATATGTACATAAAATATAAAACTAAAAATTAAAGTTATAGAAACATCTGCTGATGTTTGTAGGTTCTGCGTGGAATTTTTTGCGGTGCGTCTTCAACTCAAAGATGTCAGACTCTGTATTTCATCAGTGTCAAATTGCAGGTATTTTTATTATCTGTTTTTTTCTTCAAAATGCCCTATTTTTATGCGTTGCCCCAAATTATAAAAAAGCAAAATATCATATTCACGTTTTTATTTTCAGGAACTAATATAATTCCAATTGCTCCCCTAAATCAAAAGGAGAGGTCTAATGAAAATCGGTTTTTCCTAAATGGGTCAAATATATCGCCGTTGCGTTTACGCATTAACGGCCGAATAAGTGAAATCCCATATGGCAACTCTGGCAACCCTGTCGAGGCAAGGCGCGCAGGATGAGATATTACGTGAGCTTCGCGATGAAAATAGTAAGCATCCCTTAAACATGTTAGTGCTTTTCTCTTGTAAAGAGGTGGTTTCCGTCATGCGTTTTTGGATGGCGTGCGTCCGGTGAGGCTGCACGCTATTGTGATTAGGCATCCGCGGTTAGGTCAACAATATTTTGTTCTTCTTGAGCAAATTGACGCTGTCTGCATTCAGCCTGAAGTAGATCAACTCACAGACGAGGAGAATTTCTCAGATGATCTAGAAAATAATGGAAATAACCAGAATGGAGACATAGGGGGAACTTTCGAAGCCCATACTACCCAAGGCGATATTTATGACGAATCTGACAAAGAACACTTGGCCACAAAAGGCGGTGGGTTTTAAACCGACTTGGAGAACTGGTCTATTGCAGCGCCAAAATTTGCCTTTGAGCGACCAAGAAGTAAGGAGCGAACTGGAGGGTTCGTCAATATTCAACAACTTTTTAAGTTTGTCGACGAGGACGTCATGGATTTGATTATAACTTCCATGACTTATCTATTACGAAGAGATTTGGAAATCTAATTTTGTCTGGTTAAGTCCTTAGATGAGGACAGAACTGTAAATATTGCCAGGGATTGCATGAACAGAAATATGTTCAGATCCATAGGGCGCAAGCTACACCTGGCTGATAATAATATCCTGGATAAAAAAGACAACGGCTCAAAACTCCGCCCTTTTATTGATACAATGAATGAACAGTTTCTACGTTTTGGTTTTGTTTTTATTATCATCTCATTGATGAGCAAATTGAGCCGTATTTTAGACGAAGTTCCTGCTAGATGTTTATCAAAGGCAAATCTGTCTGCTTTGGATTTAAGCTTTGGTGTATTTGTTCTTTGGATGGATAGCTTTACAGGTTCATTCCTTATGTGGGAGCAGCAGAGAAAACTGAGCTTGGCCTTGTGTGCGACTGGCATTCTTGAGCGCTTGTCAATTGTGAACAATCCACAAAATCATTCTTCGATAACTTTTTCTCGTCGTATAAACTATTATCGCTCCTGATAACAGAACAAGTAATTATTGTCCTTTGGTATTAAATAAAGGGCACTCAAAACCTTTCATGATTCTCAATTTGATGAATCCACCAAGATATCCTTGGTAAAATAGAACGATAGTTCCAAACTCTGTAAGCACTGCTGTTGCAAGTGTTGCAAATTATATTGGGTATATTGTGTTTTGTGGGGACTTAAATATTGATTATGCCATGGAATCTCTACCCAAAAAAAAATTAGATGATTTGTTTTGCTCCTTAAATTTAAAAGTTACTACTTCCGATAAAACAAGAGTTTTTACAAATATTAAAGGTCATACTAGTGCCACTATGATTGATTATGTGGCTACTAATATCGACTCGGAGTTCTATGTGTCTAAGGTATTTAACCCCCATTTAGGGGAGCACATAAATTTACATTTAAAGTAAATATCAAAAACTTCCGGTTCTCCCACAATACTCGTTATTATAGAAACATATTTTTAAATAATATTGATCTATTCTCAAATATGGTGTCTATTCAACCATGGAGTGATCTCGTGAACAGAGATTACAGATGTGATGAACTGTGGAGCATTTTTGTAGAACAATTGGTATATTGTCTAGATTGTTGCTGTCCTTACCGAAGACAGATACCAAATAAAAATAAGCGCGAAGGTGATTGGTTTAACGGTGATTTGGTTGTCATCAAGATAGAGCTGGACAATTTGTATTGGCTTTACAGGAATTTTAATGATTTGAGTGTCTTTATGTGATACAAAAGTATGACAAAAAATTATAAAGATCTTATCAGAAAAAGTAAATCGTTATATTGCCAACACAAAGTTAATATTTCAAATAACAAAACTAAAACTGTATGGAGAATAGTGAACAATCAATTAAATAAAAGAAAAGATAGGTCTCAAGATATACATCTTCATTATGATTCTGTAGATATATCTGAACCATTAGAAGTGGATGATGCCTTTGCGGAGTATTTTGCTACAGTTTCTGGCAGAAGGTTGAAGGAAAAGTATGGATCCGTAAGTGGCAGTTGTAGTTATCCTTCTTTCAATGTGAATTCTATTGTTATGGACCCTGTGTCTCATATTCGGGTACTTGAAATTATAAATAACTTAAAAAATAAAAATACTACAGGCCTAGATGACTTTAATGTAAAAATGATAAAATCTATCAAAAACTTTATCTCTGAGCCTCTTGCGATCCTAATAAATTGTAGTTTAGAAGAGGGCTGTTTTCCCCATATATTTAAGACTGCCCATGTTATACCAGTTTTTAAAAAGAATGAACGTGACAATATAGAAAATTATAGGCCTATCTCCTTTCTTAGTTTTTTCTCAAAAATCATAGAGCGGGTAGTCTATAATAAAATTGTTGATTTTGCCTATAAGTATGAAATCTTAGATCCCTCCCAACACGGTTTTCTATCAAATAAATCTACTGAGACTGCATCCTTCCATTTTCTTAATTACGTCTATACAAATATTGACGAAGGCAAGTATGTTGTCTCCATATTCTTTGACTTTTCAATTGCATTCGATACAATACATAAACATTTCTTGATTAACAAACTATACAATTTAGGTATCAGAGGAACAATTTTAAAATGGATTAGCTCTTATATGTTAGAAAGAAGGATGACAGTTAGTTATAAAAACACATATTCGGAGTTTAAAGAGGTTAAACGGGGCGTGCCGCAGGGATCGGTATTGGGACCTCTTCTGTTCCTGCTTTTCGTAAACGATTTGCCAGGAAACATTGGTGAAGGACATGTAACGATGTACGCTGACGATACAACCATCGTGGTAGCGGCAAATGATTTACAAGACTTAAAAGAAAAAGTTGAAATAGTGCAACATGATATCGAAGCGTATTGTAGGGATAATGGACTGACTCTAAATCTTGACAAAACAGTTTATGTCAATTTATGTAATCTAAAACCTGTTTCTGGTAGTGAAACATTGAATGTGCATTTTTCCAACAAGACCAAATTCTTGGGTACTCTAATTGACTCCACGTTGTCTTATGATGATCATGTGGACTATGTGTGCAAAAAATTAAATTCTGCCTACTTTGCTATTCTTACTCTAAAGAATACGTTAGACGTGTCTAGTCTTCTATCTGTTTATTACTCGCTAGCGTACAGTCATATGTCTAATAATATAATGTTCTGGGGCTGCAGTAGTGCATGCAATCGTGTATTTGTGTGCCAGAAACGATTACTGAGACTCATATTTGACCTGAAACCACTGGAGAGTTGCAAGGCTCTATTTATAGCTGAAAGATTATTGACACTCCCCTGTCTTTATATCTACAAATGTGTTGTTTATGTCCGCAGAAACAAATATTTATTTCCAGGCCTGGGAAGTAAAAGTAAATATAATACTAGAAAAACTAATTTATTACTAATACTAAAACACATAATATCTATGTATAGAGGTTCCGCTGTTTATGCTTGTGCTAGTCTCTATAATAGAATACCGAAATGAAGACAATTACATATAAAAGGAATTAGGGTGCATAACACTATAAAAGAGCACGCGGTTTGCGACAAATCAAATTTTCATGGAAAAATCCGGAAACATAATATTATAATGAACAAACTTACAATTTGGAGAAAGCATGGTCGCAAAGGAAACAATGGAAAGTCTATAAATCGTTGTGAGGTCAAATTAAAGATAATTACAAGTTTATTAATTGCAAAAGACATGCAAACCGTTAATCTGAGAGCGCCTGATTATTGAAAATATAAATTAACTGATCAATTCGTTAGAGTGCTTCTGATTAATCTATTGATATTTGAAGTATAACAGATCAATCAATATGTGTTTTATCATTCAACAGGTTGGCGATTTTCGAAACTTGACCGGACACAATTGTAAGTGATTTTATAAAAATTGCGACCAGCACAAGTGGTGTACGAATTTATTTGTTGTTATTACTTTTATTTATTTTATATTATGGACGTTAGCAAAATTCTAGAGCATATGATTTGCTACGGCTTACATAAATATTCGGGTCTATAACTGCTTTCTTATGTTTTACTGTAATGTAAAATACAGTTACCCTCTAAAACTAATTTTAGCTCTGCTCTGATGGGCATCCTCCAACGTAGCGCAAGTTGATTTGTAACTGGTGCATTTTTTTTCCGAGGCATTGCATTACAATACATTCAGTCTAATCGGTTTAACTTATTATGCAGCATCTCGTTAACCTAACGTATGAATTTCCAGAAGCATTAGGGCTTCCCTTAATAAAGATTTCTTAGGTCTTCAAGATCGTGTAGCCTCTGAAACCCATATAATTATTATAAATTATGTATATATTTTATACAGAATTATGTTCCATTGAGATAAATCATTTCGTTTAATTTGCATATATTATATTTGTACATGATATGAAGTTATAGTTTTCCCCCGAATATCCAGCTAAAATACGATAATGGACTTTTATACCTAGAAAACTAGTTTCAGCCCACGATATTTTCGATCCATTCCTGGTTTCATGAGTTTCAAAGTAGATGTATCCAATAAAATTCGTCTCATCTTCATTTTAAAAAATATATACGTGGATTTCAAAATCATGGATAAGCAGGCTACAAAAGATGCTGTTACCACAGCGATAGACATCGGCTTGTTGGGCATTCGATTGAAATAACACTTACAAAGAGGAATCATAGATAATGGTTTAAATAAGCCCGGCACTATTTATTGTTATTCAGTATAGTCAACCCGTATTCAAATTACTTTATTAAACACTATAATAGTTGTAAGTTTGTTAAAGTATATAGAAACAAGATCACTAGCATCACTAGAATTATTGCGCCAATAAAAGTATAAGGCCGAACTTATTAATTCCAAGCACTATTTATGTATTCTAGTCAAAATGCAAAAGTTGCTTATTTATTTATATATTTTTATTGGCGCATAATTCTATTTACGAAAAAAAAAAGAGTAAAATATGCTGAATACTATAACCAAACTTGAATAGGGAAAAATAAACTTGGAGCATAAACTAAATACTAAAATAAGCCTATAGAATAAAGATAATTATAATAGCTGCACAAATTGTCAAGGGCCCATAGCCCCAAGTTACACATTGTGCATTTGTTTCAATTGTCTCAGAAAACGCTTCTGAGTACAGACAAATCCGCGATTCACAGCATCATCAGCGAGGCTGGTAGATCTCGGAATGAGCACATGAGCACCATAATTTGTACAGTGGAAGGGTACTTCAAATGTTTTACGACAGCGAGTACTAAAAGGAACTTGTAAGCAAATAATGTTAGTCAGCAAGTATGGGCAATTCACCAAAAAATTCAATAATTTAAAGAGGAGGTGGAGATAATGATTGGCTGGCGCTACGTTCAATGAGTGATTAGAAGTTGGGCTCATGACAAAGAACTTCATACACATATCCATGTATGTCGTGAATATTTATTGAAAGTAATGGTAATTATTGGAATAAATTATGCCTAGTTCTAAAGAGATTTTCTAACAGGTTGCTGGTGTGAAGCATTTTTAGATCCTTTACACAAATAGTGCACTATGTAAAAATCGACCTCTCCTATTGGTCGATCCATCTTGCATTACGATATGTCTGCGTGATGCAATCGATTTCTATCAAAAGCTCTCCTGGTGTAGAGGTTTATACAGCTGGGTCTCACATGGACGGCCTGAGTTCGAACCCCGTTGCTTTTTATTTATTTATTTTTAAAGATTATGTTTCTAAACAGTTTTTTTTCTCGATTTTTGATATGTCTTGGGTTATTTTGGGTTAGCACCTGGTTAGTTTCCTTTTGCCGATTTTCGTATAGTACACTATTTGTGTAAAGGATCTTATAACGCTGGTGTGAAGAGCTGGAGCCCCTCAGGGCACGATTATATATTGATTTATATGAAATGATTTAAAAAAAATGGCTGGGATTTATAATTTTAAGCAACAAAATTTTATAAGTAAAAATAACATCTTTTACACTGATAATGTTGGCTAACGAAGAAGCAGTTCTAAGAAGTACCAGACATTTAGCTGATTGGATGATGAACCTATTCACCTTCAAACTTCATAGTATTCGAAAGGTACTTACCTACTTGATATTTCTAGTCAAGAAGCAATTGATGCGGCTTACCTGTAATTAAAATAAAATATAAGTGTTTTTATGTCATGGTTAAAATTATGTTTTTATTGTGCTCAAATAGACTTTTGGAGAAAGAATTTTACGGGCATAAGCTTAAATTTTAAATAAAATTTATATTATCTTTTCAATAAAAATCCTTTCTTTATATAAAGGAATGAATAGTTTCTGCCGTAGGATCCTTGTGAAATATCGTTGAATAATAATACTAGGGAGAATTAGTACACTGCTTTTAGATGTTTCAAAATAATTTAATGAGATATTTTTCTCTACATATGTTTCGGCTTGATGAGGCCTTTATCAAGCGTATACAACTATACTAAATTCTGAATTGTTATACTTTACTACTAGACCGCCTGACGGTATTTTGTTTTTATTACACTGTCAATTATGCAGGTGTAAAGAGCAGGTCATTTGGTCGTTCGTTGTTTAAAACGTCTGTTTTTTGTGACTTTTGGAATTCTAGGCTGAACCTTTTGGAGTACCTAGAAATCCAAAAGTCACAAAAAAACCGACGTTAAATATGAACGACCAAATGACCTGCTCTTTAAATACCTGCATATTTGACAGTTTATTATTATTATATAAAGGATTTAATCCACAAAACTCTTATTTAGGATTTCATATTAAATTTCAATTTCTTAGTTAATATCAAAAATCGTAAGACGATATCCATTTTAAACCTAGCAAAATATGGTTAAGCTTATGCGAGTGAATATGAGGCAAATAACTTTGAAATCAGACGTTAGCGGAAATGATATATTTGAAATCATCATAGCCATCAATGTTCTGAAAATTACATGCCTATTAAGCATTTTCTATAAGGTTGGAAAAATACTTTATAAAAGAACTATCTAGAAACTGTTGAAAAATTACCCGTGGCCCACCTGTGGTTCACACTATATTTTGCCAGTGGACGTGCATGACAACGGGGGGGTCACTACCATTAAATCCACCGCTCAACCCATTTGAATGCAGACAGCCAGGAACAGAAGCGAAATAATTAAGATGCAATTGCTTCAAAAAATTGCATAGTTTAGGAATTTAATGTTTGATAATAATACACTTCTTACGGCGCCGGCGTATTTAATTTCAGACAGACGTTGGCAAGGAATTTTTGAGTTTTTTTTTATTGCCAGGATTTACCGTAGTGGTTGGATTGCCGACGTTACGGTAAATAAAGCACGTTTGATAAGTTAGCATATTTTTGGATTTACCCAAACAGCTTGTCTCAGTTGAGTTTGAGCTACTTATTGCGAATTATATTTTTTGTTAAGCCTGAGGAACTGATGCCTGATAGATACTTTGCAAGAAAGGCATTTGACACACCAGCTTGTAAATGATGACTGAGTTACGGCGATTATTCACATATATCCCTAGTAGGGAGGTATAAGAGGAGTTAAGATGATTTGAAATTCAGAAGCGATAACTTTGCAGCTATAAAATAAAATACCCACATATGGTTTAAAATAAAAAAATCGTTTCAATTACTTTGCAGACATTTTTAGACATATGGTATATACCAATCCAATTAGTCAAAAATATTATCAAATTCTCTTGTGCGAGTGAATATTAGGCAAATAACTTTGAAATCAGACGTTATCCATCAATGTTCCAAAACGCCCATGCTTATTAAATTATTAATTTGCATAAAGTTGGAAAACACCCTTTTAAAAACAACTACCTAGAAATAGTTGACAAATAAATCGAGAACCACCTGTGGGTCACGCTATGTTTTTCCAGTGGACGTGCGTGACAAACGGTAAGTCACTGCCATTAAATTTACCGCAGAACCCATTTGGATACAAACAGCTAGGAATAGGAGTGGAATAATTAAAGACGCAGTTACTTCAAGAGGGTCGCATAGTATATAAAAATAATTTTTGGTAATATAACACGTCTTACGACGCGACGTATTTCTTTTCACACAGACGTTGGCAAGGAGTTCTGATAATTTCTAGCAAAAACTTATGTTCACAGAAATAGATTACTTGTACATATTTCACAACTGAGAGATTACAATGAATGTTTAAAATAGCGTTTATATAGAGATACTCTAGTAGATATGCCAATACTGAAAATAAATTTGAATATGTTTTTGAACACAAACAAATTATTTCTAGGTATATACATATAGATTTCCCCATTATTTACATAAAAACCAGTCCGATCTGATGACTAAAACATGAAATTCTTTTTCATTACTTGCTTAAATAATATCTAGATTAAAACAATGTTTCAAGTAGCTCGTCTGTATTAATATCGACAGCGATGCTTATTTATCAATAGTCACATGCTATGCGTGAGAAAGCTATCGTATAATTAAAATAAGCCATAACCCGATAGCATAGTAGAACTGACTGGTTCGAGGGGATATATATCGGCCATCGTACGAGCTCTCGTTCGAATCCGATATTAAACCATACATTATTTGAATCGCAATATGAATGCCGAGATACTACAGTAATTTTGCAGCCTGGCGCAATTTATTTATATGACTAAGACGAAATTATTGATTATGCTTTAGTTAATCTTGTAAGTACTCAATTTCAATTTTTTTTAATCAACCATAAGAGACTATGTGTGCTTCTTTTAAATACAAGAATGCATTCCAGGGCATCTCAAACACATGTAAAAAATTCCATCTCTATAATTTTTAATTATTTTCTTAAATAAAGGAAGGATATAAAATCTATTTATTTATTTGATTGGTAAAAGGCCTACATACTGCTTGACCCTATAAAAATAAACTATATAAAGGACTTCTCTTATAGAGGTACTAGATTGGTGTCACAAGCAAAAGGATTCTTATCTATTTTGAGTTTCTAATATTAATGGCTTAGTTAGAAAATTATTTACTTAAATAATCTAAATATATTTTAACCGTAACTTTGAAATGGCACATACTTCCTAGCGAAAAAATTGAAGATATAGAACCACTTGTTCCTGGCGTAGGCAGAAAGAATTACGTATTATAGCGCAAGTTTATACGAAGTATAAAAGAATCAGCCTGCTAAGTATGTCAGCGCACTCAAACAGGTTATTTAATATTTTGATTTTATTAGATAAGGGTAATAATGGCGATTACTGAAGGACAAGTAACCGATTTTTTGTTTGCATTATGCAAATCTAAAAGGAGGTACTTAATATGTCATCGCATTCTGCTTGAGCCTTAGACTGGCACTGTGCAACTATTTCATACGAATATTAAAAGTCGATCTTTCTTTGAAAAATATGTTTTTCGGGCTTGATGATCCCAACAAACTTTTATTGAAGGAAATATTGCAAGCTCTTCACAAAACTAGGCGTACCGTGTGTTTGAGAATTGGAAATAGTATTTAGTCTGAAAAAATACTCTCATATTCTAAGATTCCTTTAGAAAAAGTTATAACAATTAAAACCTTCTCAAACAATGCAATGAAGATATAAAATAAGATATACGTTAGAAGAAGCAATCTGCTTATTTCTGAATCTACAAAAAATATTTTTCGCAAAATTTTACAACTTTTCACGCTTTGATATACATTTTTCTTATTCATTCATTTTTTAACCCTTCCGTGTATTTACATCCTTAACTGCCTCGTTCAAACTCATAAAAATAAAGATAAATATAAAAAAAATGTCGATTTTCATTCTTATAACACAAGAGGTGCAGAGCAATTATGGACCCCTTATCTAAAACTGCAAAACTCAAAAAATAATTCACTGACCCTTAATCTTTACAATAAATTACAATGCTTCATTCGCCAGCTGACTCGGAAAAAACTTAAGGTTCTGATCAGAGATACTCTCTTAAACACAACTTTTACTCTGCCCTTGAATATATAACATATGCGCTCAGATCCTGATCAAGACTTGCTCTAGTAAAATTTATTGTAGTGCAGGTGTATTTTATTTTTTTATTATTATTGTATCCTTAACCAGCCTATGCCCATGTTACGATATCAAATTTATACTTAATAGCATATTTGTCTATATTTATACGGTTCTGTCTGCCTGTCATTTTAAATTATGTTGACTTGTGGGCTGTAGGTTTGTATTGTTTCTATTGTTATTTTATTTTCTGTTTCTTAGTGATTGAACCTTATTTTTAAACAATTCATGTACTTCATTCTTCTTAATTTTATGACTTGTGTAAGACTGTAAAATTATTGACACCAATAAATTATCTATCTATCTATCTATACTGTAATCTATTTTAATGAATAATGGCAGTGGGCTTGCACACATTACTTCAATTTTGTTGTTTTTAGCTCCAGTTGAGATTAATTCATCAATATTGTCAGGAAAAGAGTTGATCATTAATACAAAACGTTAGTGTAGCCATTTTACTACTCGGACACCATCTTGACTCTGCTAACCTTAAACTTCTCCTTTTTTCAGTTTCCTCGTACCTCTTCTGTTCCTTCGCAATATCACACACACGTATGCTTGACTATACCAAAGATCTTGGTAAAGTTTTAGACTTGTCAAGGAATCATTTATGTTCAGAATTCTGCCACTGTTGAGAAGATTCTTCTGGAAATCCATGTTATAGGTATGCTCATTGTTGTTGGAAGGGGCAGTACTAGTAAGATCTTTTTTATCCTTTAATGTACATATTTTATAAAGTTTCACACCGTACTTATAAGACTTTGCAGCTAAGCACTGGCTAAATATGAGAAGGTCTCTCCACAGGACCATACTGGCAGCAATCACGATTTCTTGGGCAGGCTACATGGTCTCTTGAACTTGATGACATTAATATTTTTTCTTCAGCAGTCCGTTATTTTTAGCAGTAGGTTCGTCACTGCTCGAAAAATACAAACATCTCAACAACATATCGAATCTGTTCGAAGCCATTGTTTCATTTATAAGGCCATTACAATACATGCCGCTATAAAACCAATACAATCGCATTTTGGATAAGTTGGTGATGCCCATTATTATTAAAGCTACCAACATTTCTTTGATTTTTGCTCTGTTGATAACTGTCAACTTGTTCATTCAAGATCAACGGGATAGGGTTTTTCTGGATCAGCTGTGACGTATACCTATTCGTTTCGAGTGCTATGATATTTCAAATTTTTATCAGTCATGAACTGCGCAGATGAAGATGGCCCAGAAGTTTTGGACGACGCGCATCTTCATCAGTACTTCTTTTTTAACCAAATTCGATATTCTGCGTGTTCTTGCACTCTTACTGATGTATCTAGATCTTACTTACATGAAACAAATACTTAAATTGTGATCTCGTTGCCAAAAAGAATATTTTACGGCATCCCCACCCGTGGGTTATGACGACTGTTCGAGAAAAATCTCTTGAAAGGACGTTGTAGACCATCGGGGACTCACAACTGAAACGCGTAAAAGATAAAAAAGGTCACAATAACCCTGATGAAAGAACATGCATAAAATCCTGTCATAATAAGCATAAGAAATGCTTTCCGGCGGGAACGTGTTAAGCTTAAAAGGTAATAGGACGTCATACCTTCTTAAGTTATGAAACAAATTTTCATCATAATGGAACAATATTGACAATTTGAAACCAATAAGAGTAAACATAAAATATCACTATTCCACTGAAATATAAAAATATAGCCTAAACATATAACCTGCTAAATTTGCTAACAGTGTTAGCATCACCAGGAGTGATGTACTGATCATTCTTCATGAAACGCTCGTCATGTGCTGTCTTTTCTTATTCTATAATGATAAAAACTATCTTAGCACATACTCGAAGGTAGTAAAAAGAGCCTTTCATAGCAGATATATAGCGAAATTATCTGTTCCGTATGCCAAAGAAACGAGAATCATATTTCACGCATTGGCAAGCTGTCGGCGATAAAAGAGAATATCATTTGACGGATTGTTATCATAATTAATGGAACTATTGATGAACAGAATGGACTCAAATATTAATGGAATTCTGTATACTAAGGAATATTGTGCAGCTGAAAGGGTTGTTTGAATTGCCTGATAAATTATGAAAGCGCGCCTCAATGAATAAATACAAAGCGCTTACACACATTATTATTAACCATTTCCCTTTATAATATATAAATCCCAAAAAGTATTCCTTTGTATTTGCATATTAGTATAGCATAAATATAGATTAGAATTAAAATGTAATGCAACGATAATGTGAATTATGATTCTCAGAAGCTGAAATTATATATATTTAACTGATATTAGCATACAACCTACCATCATAAATATCTAATGCTTAATAACATAGATAAAGTACAATTCAGGAATGTTACACTTTGTATTTTTGTCTCTATCTGATCAAATAGAGATAGTTTAAATGGATGACAATAATCCTTACAGTATATAATATGTCATCGGTATCACTCGGTGCTGTTTTTCAACCAAATTAAATATTCTGCACTCTTACTGATGTATCTAGCTCTTATTTACCTGAAACAAATACTTAACTTGTGATCTTGTTGGGTCATGACAGCTGTCCCAAAAAAATCTCCCTAAAGGGCGTCCTGACCCAACAAGTTCTCACGATTAAAATGAGCTTAAAATGAAAAAATTAAACACAAAAATACTAATGAAACAACATGCACAAAATGCTACCTTAACAAACATAAAAAATACGTTCCAGTGGGAACGGGTAAAGCTTAGGAGGAAAAGATGGCGGCTATCCAAGAAATTCAAGAAATAAATATCGCCTAACACAACAGGCCAACATTTAACAAATACGTTGGTCAAAAACCTCCTTCTCTCTATATTAGAATACAAACATTAGAAAATTATACAGATAATAAATATATTCCAAGCAAAAGCTTAAATGAAATTTTCCAAAAGTTACATCATAGGTTGCCATAAAGTACAAATCATATAATTTGAATCTCATTAGCACACACACTAAATGGAGATCCTCGAGCATTATTTCAGAAACTACTTAATCGCATAATTATTTACAAAAATCTTACGCCATTTACCCATTTTATCAGGTTACAAATTATAAATTCATCACGATTCAGCTAAGATGGGTTTCAACTCTCAGCATCCCGAAGCTATGCACTGAATACAAGATTATTTTAATAAGGATGGTAGGTGCGATGTGTTCGTTGCTTATGTAGAATTTAAATTTTATATTCACTATCCATGTTTTAGTTGTCTATCTTTATATGTTTTGGAATATTACTAAATATAAAATTCCTTTTAAAAAATAAAATCTTGAAAATTATTAAACACTGAGCGAAACATCGAACCACGTTGCTAACATCGCAAAAAAATCTCAATAAATACTTACCTTCAAATTAATGGCTCAAGATACTTCACTCATCAGTAGAAAATATTGCTGACGAATTTTTGAAAACCATATTTCAAAAGGGCCGTGCCACAATCGGTATGAAATTAGAAATAGCTAGAACAATGCCGAGTCTTAAATTGGGCCTTATGTAAAGAAAAATCCGACTTCACTGACTGATACTTGATACCTTGCAATATTTAAAGTCAAATAGTATTCCAAATCTTTATGGAGATGTGTAAGATAATCATACAATTTCCATTCTATCTGACAATTTCACACCTCGCATGTTTCTAAATAGAGCCCTGTTCTCTTACTAGCTTAGAGCGCCAATATCTTAAATGCTCCGTGCTGCGTTCATATGGAAGCTTTGAGCTTTCGAACTGCAAATAAAATCAGAAATTTGCTGCACGTGGCTGTTTGGTAAACATTCCTAATTCAATTTGCGTTTGCTAGCAGATTATTTAGCGTTAGTGTTTATCCCTATAATGTAAGTCTATTAAAATGGATTATAATATATAATTCAATCAAATCTAACATGTATACTTAGTATACTTAGACTGTAATCAACATAAATAGATATTTATACTTATTATCACAATTACTGGTACCTACATTTAGAAGATATGACGTCAATTTCTAAACCAGTTGTAACCTCATCGCTACAATTGGGTCAAAAATTACGTCAAATCTTCCAAATGTATCAGTAATTTTGGTAATAAGTATGACTACGATCACGTCGAAGACCTAAAAATAGAAACGACTTTCACGTTAATGGCACAGCTTATTCAATAACCAGCTACTCATCTTGCGGCGGCATCATTTGATTTGGGAAAGTCAAGTGAAAATTTTAGAAGAGGGCCATGAGTTAATATTTTTCTAAACATCTGAGCATCTGAATAATACTTTTGACAGTTCGCTTATTTTAAAATACGATGTTTTATCATCTAAAATCCTTTTGAAAACCATTTTAAATGGCAAAATTGTATAATAATCCGAAATTTCCGGTCTTTTTAGGGTAATAGCCGTAGCTTCGGATGAATTTGTCGTGGATTTTGAAGGGAATATTCATTTTAAATTCAGTTCGCTTCGTGTCATTACATTGCCTGAATAATCACAAGACCGTGAAATGAACCGCCAGGATGCACAGTGCCCGACACTCCAACTTTCCGATTTCGATAGAGATGAGTAGCTGGTTATTGAATAAGCTGTGTTAATGGTGAGCCGTGGAAGGTGATAAGGTTTATGAAGATAACCAAAACGTGAGAAAATTTCTTCATTGGGCATAGTTTTCATTTTAATATTATTAATAATAAATGATCTCTGTATTTTTGGTACAAGGGTTATAATGAGAAATATATTTTAGATCTAATATTCCTGGGCTGAGTCGATGTTTGCACCGTGCTTTGGTAAAGGACGATCTGAACTGAAAATATTTTATTTAAAAAAATATATTGAAATGCTGGCGATAATCCTTTCCTGCATTTTGAGAATGGTGTCTTTTTAATAAATCAAAAATCTATATAGCATATCAAGACGCATTTAAAGATCCTTTACACAAATAGTGCACTATGTAAAAATCGACCTCTCCTATTGGTCGATCCATCTCGTATTACGATATGTCTGCGTGATGCAATCGATTTCTGTCAAGAGCTCTCGTGGTGTAGAGGTTTATAAAGCTGGGTCTCACCTGGACGGCGGGTTAGCACCTGGTTAGTTTCCTTTTCTTGAGCCCCCGTAGCGAGCGAAGCGAGCGGAGGGCCATGCGGATCGACCAATAGGAAAGGCCAATTTTTATATAGTGCACTATTTGTGTAAAGGATCTTATAATGCTATCAAGACCTATTAACTACTACTAGGCACTAAACAAATTACTTATTAATTCGAAATGTATTGGCTCCATGAGCATAATAGCATACAACAATATTTATTTATTTTTTTTAGCATATATATGCTCTAAAGGTCTTAAAACTTATTTTCTGTTTTCCTCTGGAAGCCATCAATAACTTTATCTCTCCCTTGACTGGGTAAAATATAACAGTTAATTTTCTATAAATCGATTCGATTCGGAGCAGTCCTTAGGCTATCAATGCGATACAAAAGCAAAGTTAGAAGACAGTATTAAAATGTTTCTATATCTTATTCAATAAACTTAAGTTATAGTATATTGTTCTTTAAAATTCGTCCTTTTGAAGTCAGAGATCATTGACATGAAATTCTTAAACTGCAGCTCATATTCTGAAAGCTCTATGAATATTTTTGTTAAAAGTAGCGGACTAAAATAATATACCGGGTGTTGCATCGGAAAAACGTCCATAGGAAATCCCATGCAAATTTTAATACCTCCTAATATTATCTCCCTTATTCATTTTAGAGCAAACTTTTATTAGAATAATTTTTTGAAGGTCCTTGTATGGTAGACTCCGATTTAAAATATGAATAATTTTCATTTGGCGAATTAAGAGGTTTTTTGAAAAATGTTTCTTAAAATGTGTGGTACAAAAATGCGATCTTGATAATTTTCTCAATTATTATATTATCGACTTCTTTTTCCTTCTGCTCATACTTTTTCCTATGTTGTCCTCCAGCACTTGGCTCGCTTAGGTTCGTCAAAGAACTACAATAAGAATAATTGTGACATTTCTTTAACCTTGCTTATTCATATTACAATATTGAATATGTTTACTTGCAATTCTGTATTTTTTTATGGCAGTGGCACACACACTAAAGGGAAATCCTATGGCGCTCGACGAGCGGTGTGTGCGAAGATGTTGATTGACACGGTTCTTGAATATTTGTAGGTTGTAATTAGTGGGAAACAGATGTCCTGGAAGTGAGTTCCACAGTGATGCAGTGCGCCAGACAAAGGAGTTCTGGTAAAGCGATGTCCTAGATGTTTCTATTTGTACGACGAATTGGTGCACTCCTGCCGTCTGTCGGGACTGTCTGACAGGAGTTGCCAGGGGCGGGATTATGCGGGTCAAATCCTGGGAACATCTGCCGTGAAAGTATCTGTAAAACAGAGACATCTCGGCCACATGTCTGCGATGTTCTAGTCTATCCAGATTCCGGGTCAACTCCGGATCGCCGACGAGACGCACAGC
>MU182262.1:43355-78543 GCA_016904865.1 Pissodes strobi
GAACCTGATGGCGAGCAGTCATCTTTGGCTTCGAACTTACCTGATATTGATATGGGTGTGCCACAGGGGTCCATTCTGGGGCCAGTGCTATTCTTGTGTTACATAAATAATATCTCAACGGCTCTTAATCCGGGATGGTCAATATCACTGTATGCAGATGACTCTTCCTTTATAGTGTCGGCACCTAGTGGAGCGGAGCTGCAGGATAGTTGTAATATTGGTTTGTCAACTTTGCTTCAGTGGTTTGGCAATAATTCACTTTACTTTAATAGTAGTAAAACATCTTATCTGAGATTCCATAATCTCCAAACAAAAAAAAAAACGCTTGATATCGATATTAAAGTTAATAATATGAGCTTATCTCGATCAGACACTACAAAATTTTTGGGAATAACATTAGATCATAATCTAAACTGGAAAGCTGACTGCGAGACGTTGAGAAAAAAACTGTAGCTGTTTCTTAATCAGAAACTTAAAAACAATCCTGTCGTCACAACAATTGCTAGGGGTGTATCATGCACATATTGCATCGCGTCTCCATTATGGAGTAATGTTTTGGGGAGCTTCAACAGCTGCTCAATCAGTATTTACTGTGCAGAAACGCATTTTAAGATATATGATGGGCGTAAAGCCTGACACATCCTGCAGGACTCTATTTAAGGGGATGGGTATACTTACTTTGACGGGTATCTTGATCTATGATCTGTCAATGATGATATATCTGAACAGAGGAGAGTTAACAAGGAGTTTGGACATCCACGGCCACTTCACTCGGGGAAGGGAAGGCTTGTGGGCACCGTTTGCTAGAATTAACCTGACAAAAAACTCTCCTAATATTTTGGGAGTGCGTATTTTTAACAAATTACCAAATTTTATTAAGGAAAGTGAGGACTTGGCCCATTTTAAAAAATTAATTAAGTCATATTTGATTAAGTTGGAATTATATAACTTGGATGAATTTTTTTCGAACCCAAACTGACTTTGGGTTTTGTTTAAATCTTTTTCTTAACTGCACGTACGTTGTCAATATCTGTGTTTTTTTATACTGTCTACTAAGCTTTGTGATGTAACTTCTACATCATTTTGTATTCTTTTAATTTATTTTATTTCTATTTTGTTGTTGTAAATCTATGTGATATATAGTTTACAGACTGACGGATTCCTCGCATGTTAATAATTTAAATGTCTATGGAAATAAATATACTATTATTATTATTATTATTATTATTATTGTTATTATTATTATTATATTACAAAAAAAATAATCTGTATAAATACTACTTACCAGTGAGATAAAGCCTTACGAAAAATGAACAAAATTAAAATGAAAATAGCTGAATTCTTTTACCTTTTTTTCTCCGCTGGGCGAAACACAACAGATGCAAAACGATTATGCCATGTAACTGACACTGGTTACACAGTATAACTACGTCCGATAGATATCGTATAATTTATCGCCTAATTGAAAAATTCGCAGTGGTACGATTTAGGCGCCGCACGACGGTATGATTTTGGCGACTTTACCCTATATGTGCTGATCCGTTCACCTAGCTTAAACAAGTAGAGCTTACATCGGTACGCAAACTTCCAAATCCAAGATTGAATTCGGTATTAAAAAAAAATTCGAAAAAAAATCTTTACAGGAACGCTTTCGTATATCATGTAGAGCATTTTATATCCAGTCGCAATGAAGCATACTTTTGATCGAACTTCGGCCTGACAGTATTGACTTTTCATGTAATAGTATATTGTGTAACTAGGAGGAAAAGCAAAACATTCCTGGACGACTGTGGTAGTTGCTGGACGAGGCGCAGCCGAGGCTAGCGACACAGGAGTCCAGGAATGTGCTTTTCCTACGAGTTGCACATACTATTTTTTATCCGATCGAAATTAATTAGAATACGCCAAATATTACTAAACGGTGATTTACATTTAAACTCAACATGATATCAAGTTTTGAATCGAGCGAGCTTGAAGTTTATTACGTAGCTACGGAAACTGCAGCTAAATGTTACTTTTGATAGACGTCAGATCTGACAAACAAGGCGTTTGGAATATGACAGAAATGTTACATTCCCGGCCTAGGACGGGAATGTTATATTCCCGGACAGTTATTTTCTATTCTTGTACGGTTATTGCATGTTGCCAAGCAACCAATACAATATACTGCAATCATGACTTTTGCGGTGAGAAAACACATCGGAAAGGTGTCGTTTTTCGTCCGATCGGATAAAAATAAATTTGTTTAAAATATTTTTATCCATAATGCAGAGTTTTTCTGTTGGATAAATGATCAGGTGAAACCTGGATTAATCCAAAATCCGTAAAAAGGTGTTCAAGTAAAAGGGTACTAAGCGTATCTTTAAATTTCGTACGTAAAATTTTGATCAAAATGATGGCATATTACCTAACTATATCTTTAGTTTGGCTCGGTGTACTTAATCAGAAATACATATATTCTGTCCTACTTTTTACTTTTTATCGTAAAAATGCTGATAGAATCTGCGAATATATTACATTTTTATTGTATTACACTTGAGCTATATGAGAATACTGAGGTGGTTCGATTTTTTTTTTGGGAGCATGTTTAAAAAACAATGAATGTAAAGCGATGTAAATCCAATATATATCTAATTACAAATCAGACCATAACACTTAATTAGACATGGGGTAGACTTGATTTTCTGCTATAAAATCTAAATTAGTCGTGATTACAATTTTTAATTTAAATAAATTAAGCTGCAAGAGTTAATTCAATATGGCCTAATTAATAGAAAGAGGTAGATTTTAATTAGTTAGCTATAATTAAAGGGAAGGATACGCGCCGAAGTTTTTACATTTAAGACAAAAAAGACGGAATTAATGCAAATCTTGTGTATCTTCAGTGATGTCTTAATTACAGTTTTCTGTTGCAAATAAATTAGTACAACAAGCTTGAATGTCATACTGCTTCATATTTCGTATACACTATAATGATAGTTTGGTTTGTTTGTACTTTCTTTTATGAGATTTAATGTTTTGTTCTTGATAAAATGTATAAGGAATATTATTAAGAGTTTTGAAATATGTGTATGTTCGTGATTCGCATTGCTTACAGCCGGAGGTAATTGAAATGTTCATATGTTTAGAAAATAAATGTAAACTAGAAACGGTTTGGTCCTCCATTGGAAAATTTGGCGTTGAAATGAAAAAGCAAAGAAACCTGTTGGCACTGGAATGCGTTCAGCGCTATGGAATAACTTTTGTTTTGCAGCAGCAGCTGCTCTTACCCTACAAAGCGCAAATAAGACGTGCTTGGAATATTGGTCACACATCTGCGGTGCTGCACCTGAGCACACCCTAAAGCCGCTGGATTCCATTCAGAAGAGAGCTGTTCATTTTGTCGGCGATCCGGAGTTGACCCTGGTTCCGGACAGTCTTAATCACCGGGGACATGTGGCCGAGATACCCCTGTTTTACAGATTTTTTCATGGCAAATATTCTTAAGATTTGGCCAGCCTTATCCCACCTCCAGAAACGCCCGTCAGACGGTCACGATATTCGTCATACAACTGGAAACACCTAGAACATCGCTTTTAGTGACTCCCTTGGCCGACGCACTGCATCACTCTGGAACTCACTCCCAGGACATCTTCTTCCTTCTAATTACAACCTACAGCTATTCAAGAAACATGTCAGGCAACATCTTCGCACACACATCGCTCGTTGATTGCCAGTCCCTTTATTGTGTGTTTAGTGGACCTTCCTATGATTTTATCGGCGTGGTGGACCTTGAAACATTCATTCTTTATGTGTCCGTTTTTATTACGGTGATGGACGTTGTTGATTTTCTCGGATATAAATGTACACATTATTGTTTAAAGCTCGACGGTTATTTATTTATTTCTCTTTTAATATTTATTTTTACCATTCGTTTACAGAAAGAGATTGGCATTTTATTGTAATGGAAAAGTTCTATATGCTAATTTTAATTTTCCCGAATAAATTTCATTCTATACTACCGAATTAAATGGATGGCCCACATATCATGTTTTTATATTTTTATGCATTTTTAGGAGAGCTGGGTAAACATTTATTTTTCATATGGTCAAATTTGCCATCTAAGAGGATCTAACTAGTCATGCATGATGTATGTTATTACGTAGAATTTGCTAATTTTAATGCTGGATTGCTGTGTACATACACACTATGCTTTTGTATTTATGCAGTTTTAGAAGAATGTAATAAGAATTTATTTTCATAATCTCATTTATAATTGAAAATTACCTGAGCCCCATAAAAAAGTCTAAGCTTGATGCATGCGAAGAATTTGCTTATTGTCAAGTTGGATTGGATTTAGAGGCTTTGATTTATTGCCTGAAATTGTGGCTTGATGTTCTTGTGACGTCGTTGGCTTGTCGCAAGCCTGGTGGAATTCATATATACCGGTTGATCGATTGGTCGTTCAAAACGTTAAATTAAAACGTAAAGATTGCGATGGACGCGGAGGAGCGATATATATTGCGGGTGATATTAAAATCCATTTTTAAATCGAAAACCATAATAATTTACTGAAACAACGGTGGATATCCATCAGGATGAATTGGAAAAGTGTGATGGTCCGTTTTTATCACTAATTGTAGCCTGCTGACTAAGAGAATTTTAGGGACGCCCCGGCTTGATTCGGTCCCCGGGACCCGAATCATACTCAGATACTTTAATGCGATATTTAATTCGATTATAGATTTTTCCTGGGCATTTGCCATAACCTCTGTAGTTTTACGCGCCGTATGTTAAGGAATCCATTTTCGGTCGGCTGTTAAAAGCTGCGAAAGTTCCTACGCCTGTGACCGCTTTGCGAGTGCGCGCGGTTTCATTGTCAGGCTTATGGTTAATTTCTATTTTTTTTCACTGCACCTATTTGTTTTGCGGTAATTCCTTAATTATTTTCATTTCCTTCTGCAGAAACGTAAAGTAGATATTCGGTAGTAAAGTAAAAATGAATTTATTTGACTTTTTTTTGAAATGGAATAGATACACATAGAAAATTTAATCATCGATTATCACAATACTTTTATCAAGGTATCTAACGTCTTAAGTAATAAACAACAACTAATACCAAAATAACCGATTTTATGAAAAATAAAATTGGAAAGGAAATTTATATTATTATAAATTAGTACCGAAGTTAGAATTATTGCAATATTGAAGATGTTTTTAATTATGATAGCTAGACGAAAAATTAACTTCTAATAATCGATGTGGTTAGTTAATATAGGTTATCAACTAGACACTAGTCCGGGGAATTCGGTTTTTAATTATTAGGTAAGTCAGTTTATGTTTAACATTGGTATTAATTCGCTAGGGAAAGGCACCAGAATGCAATAATTATTATGGATTATATCATATTTTCGTTGTTTCTGATTATTTGGCTTACTTCCTTTTGTTTACCTTCAGTTATTAAAATACAGAGGGAAGATATGTCTGGTTTTTGAATAGCCATTTATTTTGATAAATTGTCGTAAATCATAAATAGATGGGAAATGCAGGTTCTGGCTTAACCTCCTCCATCCACGGGCACCTTTTGCGGAGACGCAAAATTTTATCGTCGGAGTGTTTTGAGCTAATTTATGTTGTGAAATACAACTTCTTGATCATAAAAGTAGTCTCGGCTGAGGGCTTTCTTTAAATGGGTGTTAAAGTAGCAATACTGGAAAAATATAAGAATAGTCACATTTTTTTATTGATAATATTTTTGGAAGTTCATTTAAACCTTTTATTTACTATAAGTTTGTATGTTACAATTTTGTTGTCGATTGTACCACACCTGGTACAGTTCATAAAATGCATTTTATTGCTTTTTCTTCAGTATGATAACCATAGCTTATTCTTTTATCAATATGATAGAAATATTATATTGTACTAGAATTGGTACAATTCATAAAAATCAATTTCATTGCTCTTTTTTCATCATAATAACCACATTTTGATAACCATAGTTAATCAGTATGGTCCAAATATTATATTGCACCAGGTTAGATACAATTTATAAAAATCCATTTTATTGCCTTTTCTCTTTTATCGGTATGGTCCAAGTATTATACTGTACTAGACTCGGTACAATTTATTAAATTACATTTATTTATCTTTTCCCATTATTATTAATGTCTCTTACTGTAGGCGATTTTTTACAATTATTTTATTGTGCAGAACTTGGCCCAATTTCTTCATTTTTTTTTGGAGTACGCCACGAATTATTTCAGCTTTCCTTTTGCGAATAAACCTAATTAGGTTTTCCGCATAATTAATGTGGCATTTCCTGTCGGAGGTTGGATATCATCATTGCTATTCTTACTTTATTTGCCGCCACTCTGAAACGTTCTATTGAGCTACAGTTGAACCATTCCCTTAAATTTCTTAACCATGGAATTCTCCTTCTACCAATGCTTCTTCTTCCCATCATCTCATACCACTGTCCTCTCATTATATATCCTAGATATTGTAACTTTCTTGCTTTTATGGTGTTAATTACTTTACTTCATATTCTTTACTCATTTCTCGAAGTATTTCCATGTTTGTTTTTCTTTCTGTCCATGATATCCTGAGCATTCTTCTATAACACCACATTTCGAACGACTGCAGCTTGTTTATGTGTTCCTGTTTAAGTGTTCAGCTTTCCAGTCCATAATATAGTATTGATAACACACAGCAACTTACTGTTCTCACTTTTAGTTCTATTGTGATGTCTCTGGTACAGAGGAATGTTTTTAGTTTTACGAACGCATTTCTTGTTGCGTCTATTCTAGTTCTCATTTCTTTTGTTTAGTCATTATATTCTGTAATCCAGGTGCCCAGGTATTTCTATTTTCGAACTCTTTCTATTTGTCGATCCAGTAAATTTATGTTTGATTGTATGTTTGGCTTCTTTGTTATTACCATATTTTTAGACTATTTTATGTTTATTTTTAATTCATACTATTCACAAAATGTACTGGTTTTATTTAATAGTATTTGAAGTTCTTCCGTGGAGCTTGCCATAATCACTGTGTCATCCGCAAATGTTATATTGTTTTTTACTTTTCCGTTTATTATTATTCTTTCTTCGTCAGATAGTAGTGCCTCTTTGAAAATTGATTAACTGTTTTCATTGAAGGGCAGGGGAGATATAACACATCCCTGTCCTTTTATTTATATTTATGGGCTTTGCACATTGTCCATTATTATTTGTGCGCAGTGATTCCAGTAAAGAATTTTTATTATTCTCAATTTTCTGTTGCCTATGTTTTTTGTTCTAAGAATTTTGACTAGTTTTTCATATCTTACTCTATCGAGGGCTTTTTCGAAGTCAACGTAACAGACATGCAAATACATATTCATGTCTGCACACCGCTGTGCTAACACATTCAGTGCAAACAACGTCTTTCTGGTACCTTGTCCGTTTCTGAACCCAAATTGACTGTCATCTATTTCCTCTTCTAGTTTTTTATTAATGCGTCAATGTATTACTTTCAAAAATACCTTAAGTGCATGACTTATAAAGGATATTGTTATGTATTCACAAGAATCTTTAGCGTTTCTGGTTTTTGGGATAGCGCAGAAGGTGGAGAGTAACCATTGATCCGTTATATGTCCGGTTTTGCATACTTCGTTAAATAAATCTAGTAGTATATCTAAGGTATCGTCGTTCATGCATTTTAATGTTTCAACTGGGATCTGATCTTCAGTTTCCATTTGTTCTGTTCTATTGTCTCCAAACAACTCATTGATATATTCTGTCTATTTTTTTAGTTTCTGATATGTATCCAAGATTAGCTTCCCGTTTGTATCTTTGAGTATTCCTGGTTTTCTTTTTTATTTTTCCGTGGGTGTTAAAACTGTCATGTTTTTTCTGATACCCCTCTATCTCTTCACATTGCTCTTTTAGCCATTTTTCCATTGCTTGTTTAATTTTATGTTTTATTTGTCTGTTTATCTCTCTATTTTATATCATCTCTGTTCTTGAACTATCGTCTTTCGTTCATTAACGTCATCCATTGTTTCGTTTTGTTTGTGTTTGGTGTTAACACTTTCTTTTGACTTTTAGTTATTTTTGTACTCATTTGTTTTCTATATCAGTGTTTTGGAGAATTTCTTCTTTTATATTCATCAGTTCTTTGCTGATTTCCTCTGTCAAACGTTGTTTCGCTTCTGTATCTCTTTGTCTGGTAATATCGATTCGTGTATTTTCTGATCTTCTTATTATTTGTTTCATTCTGAGCCTAATTTTGGTTACTACGGGAATATGATCTGACCATATGTCGGCACTTCGGTATGCTTTTGCCGACATGATTACGTTTTTGTATCTTTGTCTAATCAACACATAGTCAATTTGGTTTCTTACGATCTGTCCCTCTTTATCTGCTGGCAATCTCCATGTGTATAGTCTGCGTTTGGGTAATTTGAATAATATATTTTTGTTATTACAAAATTGTTGTTTTGACAGAATTCAATAAGTCTATCGCCCTTTTCATTCCTTACTCACAGTCCATAACCACCTGTGAATTCATCTACTTTCTCCACCCCGAACTATGTATTAAAGTATCCCATTATAATTGTAGCATCTTGTATTTTAGAGGATTTTAGGACGTCATTTAAATCTTCGTAAAAGCTTTCTATGTCGTTATCTGGTTTATCAGGGGTTGGAGCATAAACTTGTATGATATTCACTTTTGTATTACTTGTGTCTAGTTTTATCATTCAAATTCTGTTTGAATATGGAACAAAATTTATTACTGCTTGGTTGATGTTTTTGTTTAAAATTATGCCCACTCCATATCGATGTGAATTGTCTTGACTTCCTGAATAATATATGGTTTTATTGTCTACCATTATCTTTCCGGCATCGGGCCATTGTGCGTCGCTAATGCCTAATATGTCTATATTTAGTCGGTCCATTTCCCTGCTTGCATTATGCATTTTTCCAGATTGGTGTAAACTTCCAACGTTCCAAGTCGCTATGTTGCAAGGCTTTCGCAAATTGACGACCGAGGAGGCCTTGCCATCTTGAGGTTTCCTCCCCTGCCGTATGTTGGTATCCGATTTCCATGTTCAGTAGGGTTTTTATTTCAGATTCCTTGTAACCATGATGATTAAACTAGGGATGTTCTTTTTGAGCCTTTAGTGCATTGGTTTCCCGTTGCCTTATGTATCTTCACGCCGTTGACTCTTACCAGCTCATCCACCCAAGGCTGTAGGCTAGTAGGAGGGGATCGCTTATACCGGCAGTTACTCGGTGTGATTTTTGTACTTCTCCTAAAAGCATGGAGTGCCACTTGCGCCAAGTTCGCCGTACCGAAGTCCTTCTTCTCCGCCTTCTTTGCGGATGTGGTCTTGACCCGTATCCCTGGGCAAGGGGATTGCATTATACCCCGCAATACTGGGTCCCCAGCAGAACTTAGCCACCGACTCCGAGGAGTCTGGCCCACCCCCGCGACGTGGACGCGCCTGTTGAGAATTGTCTATGTGGATTCAGAGAAGGGGTATCTGGTTTCCCATAGGCCGGGTTAATATTCGTATATGATACTACGAACAAAATGTTAAGTTATAGTTTATAAAAATCCATCGATTTCTCTAATATGATACAAGATAGTCACATTCGTGTCATTTTTTTAAATTTTATTTCATTTCTAGATTTGACTGAAAATATGATTGCCTTTCTCTTTTAAACCAAAAACTTATATTTTGATAAATTATATTCTTTTTTTTAACGAATATATATAATAGCAATCGATACACATGTTAACGTCACTCGTTACTAGGGAATTCTTCCATCCCTAGGGTTCACCCACCCGGCTAGAATGGCTGGAACTTTGTAATCCACCCACCGGCCATAAGTTACTTGAACGGGACTAGACTTCGGTATAGCGATCCTTAACAAGCTGTTTGTGTGTAGCTGAACGTTATACGTGGTCCAGCTAGTTGTTCGCACCAGGTTAGTGATCATTACCTTCGCGCGGGAATCAAATCTCAAATTCGTCTTTTTCTCTTGAGCACATAATTGGTGTTTTTTCATTTATTTACTTCTTAACCTTGAGTTTAGTCCAAAACTGATAAGATATTTTATTTAATATTTAAAATTTTATTGGTATTAAGGTTTTGGACTGACTCCATTTGTCGGTTGGTTGTGCATCCGCATAATTTTTATTTACTATACTTATGATTCATTCTGAACAATAGACCAAGAGTATTGTTTTTGTGATGTATTTTATTTGGCTCAAACGCAGTCGATTGTTCCGTTTACTCCTATTGAAATCGTTTAGTGTGCATCTTTTTGGTGCCTTCTACCGGTTAGGTTTACCTTGGAGCGAATAGGTCTTGAAGCGGATTCCACAAATTGGTGACGCCTAGCAAACCAGCCTATTCTCCGATTTATTAAGCAGCGGGCAAATTGCGCGCTCACTGTAGAGCTCCATCCTATCAGTGAATTGTTGAAAACTAATTTGATATCTGGTCTAATCGGTGAGTGAACTAAGTGAACTTTAACAAGTCTCCGTGGAACTCCTCATAGCTTTACGAGCACTTATTATCTTTCTCTTTAAATCAAATACACAGAAAGCCCGTTGCAAAATCATGTGTTTGGGTACTTTTTATAGACCACCAGACAGTAACTTTGATCAGTAGTGATGATCTTTTTCTATTTCATAAACACGCGCCGTATTAGGCATCTAGGAATTGACAGGGTGTCTAGTCAACTACTGAATATATTAATTTCGTTATATATTTGAGCCAAATGTTGTTTTCAAAGAATCAAAGCTGACTATTTATTTAGAGTCAACTCATTTGTGACTTATTTCTTGTAACTTCCGTATGACATAGTTTATTTTACTGGTCTGACATGATGCCATTAACGGCTGAAGTAGCAGATGTCAGATAAATTAACTTAGTGTTTTACCTCATGTCAACGAAACGCCAGTAATATATTATTATACATTAACCAAAGCATATAGTTAAGGGAGAGCAAGACATATTTTAGAGCATAAAACATATCGCGTGCCTCAACTTTAAAAACTCCATCATGATTAGGTCATTTACTTTTAGGGACATTAGCCTAATGAGTAGGCGCAATTCCAGAACAGGGAGTTCTTATTACGGAGATATATGGGTTGCTCGCTATAGATAGAAACCCTCTTTGTACTGCTTATGTGTGTTTATTCGTAGATAAGAGAAAGTATTGTACTATCATGCAATGCATGATGTGACTGCATTAAAATCATATTTTGTTTTGGGTTAAGCTTCGCAAAAACTACTGTTTGCTAGAAATAAATTGTATGTATTTAAGCAAGCGAAAGCATGTTGAGTACATTGCTAAATTGCATAATTTCTTAGGATGTCCCAGCTGAGAGTGATGGATATTAAATCGTAATAATTCCTAAACCAAAAATTTTAAAAGGATTTGTTTTATGTCATTTCAATTCCATTGCATTTTAGTTTTATTTCAATAGCTCAAAAAACAATTGGGAACTTATGCAAAGCCTGTAATAAAACTGCCATTTTTGGTCTAACAAAATCTCAACTATTTCTTCCCTATTTATCATAACGTCAAAAAATGTCAAGCTTAAGGTATCTAAATATCACGATCGACCCTGAAGTACGATTTTTCGAATAAATTTAGGTTATAATTTGATCGTTGTCTGGTTTGGGAAGCCATATTTCTATAGTAAATATTTATGTCAACATCGGAATAACACAGTTGAATTTGGCATCAATTCTGGTAAAACAATTTACAGTTCAATCGAAAAAGCACAAACGGTACTATCCTACACCGAAACGAAATCTGAATAAGGAGAGGTGAAACCATTAAGCGGTCATCTTATTTTCCTGACTTAACTCTTCCAGAATTTTGTGTGAGGGTATGTCAAGAATATGAGTTATAAGCTACTTTCAGAGAGCCTTGGGCCCTTAAGGGCGAATATTGGCTTGGTGATTTAAGTAATATATGGATTGTGTGAATTTATTATGCCATCTCTTCTAAAGCCCGCTTCATCGATGAATAAATTAATTCTGGAAAAACGATTTACAGTTCAGTCGAAGAAACACAAACGGTACTTTCTTACACCTAAACGAAATCTGAATAACAAGAGGTGGTCCCATTAGGCAGCTACCCTACCTTATTTGCCTGACTTAACTGTTTCAGAATTTTTTGTGGGGTTCTGTCAAGAAGATGAGTTATAAGCTACTTCCAGAGAACCTTGGGCCCTTAAGAGGGAATATTCGCTTCGTGATATAAGCAATATGGATTTTGTGAATTAACGATGCCATCAACGAATAAAACGAAGTGAAAAAAAATAATAAAATTGGGTATGCTGCTGTAAAAATTAGTTAGCGTAATTGTGAATAATCCTTTAGAGACTTTTTTGTACGTAATAGGGAAGAAAGATTTGTTCTTTAAAAAAATCATGTACAACTGACATTGAACTATTGCGATGTACTAACAGCTTTCTAACGAGGTTAAAAGATTGCAGCAATTTTGTTCTTCCACCTGACGCTGTCTTACTCTCCTTGAACCTCGTTCACCATCACGTCGCGGTAAAATACCTCGTACAAAATATTTTTGGATGGAATTAGCTTCAATAACTTTTAAAGTTTGTAATCTTTTACCTATTTCTTATAAGCTACGAACAAATCTTTCAAACGTTTTCATATTTAGCAAAGTTGGCCACCATAGAGTTGCGCGGAGCTTCCCCATAAATTTAATGCATATCAGCATATTCTCCACCTGGGTTTCTTCCGTTTCTTAAAGATATTTTATTCTGACAAACATGCTTGGTAAGTTATGTCATAGATAGTTAATTTTATAGCTGGCAATAAAAGCAAGCTAATTAATATTTTTATTAAAATACTACTGTTTTTTAACATTTAAACAAAACTTTATCAAAATAGATTAGAAAAATTCTCGGAGTAGAGAGATAGACAGATAGATTAGCTGACTGAAGTTGGCGACTTGTCTTTTGCCACTGCAACCTGATCAAATTTATTGTAGCGCCTCCAAACTCTATTTAGAGCACGTTATCTAGGCCTGTTCTTTAAATTAGGCTTCAGAGGTGTGGCTTGTCATCTAACAGCTTCTCAAACCTGAGCCTGCTCGGCGCGCCACAATTACACCAAACTTGTTCAGAGGTCTAATTCTCCTTCTGACAGACACTATCCTCTGTTATTCCCAGTATTTTCAAGTACTTGTTTAACTTGCAGTGGCCCGTAAGTAAACCAGTAGTTACTCGTACCGCGTTGTGATACTTTGTGAAACATTTTCTAATCCAGTTCTTGACTGTTAACCTAGAAAGACCTTTTTCAATTCAACAGAAGGGCTCCAGGCCTGTCATGTTTCATTATGAACTTTCTCTGGCTAGCTTATCGGATTCTTTATTTCCCTGGTGGCTGTATTTATACAGTCTCTAATCAGTTCTGAATTGACTTTATGTGAGCGGATTTCCTTTAATGTCGCTTGACTCTCCTCGTAAATTGCTATATGTTTAATTTAAGTACTCTTTTCTTGGATATGCATAGCATAGCCTTGCATGGCTGCAACTTCTACCTGTATAACTGGGGCATGCTTTTCTAAATTTTTGATTATTTTTGAACTTGGCTTATTTCTATAGATGACGGCTTCTGAGCCTTGACTGATCATCGAGCCGTCAGTATGTCAGACCAGGTCCGCTATGAGTACAGGACCTTCCCTCCAGTCCTTCCTGTTTGAAATTTTTACCAATACCACCTTATAATAGTATTGGGCAATCATTTGGTCTGATGGCATAACATGTCCTCCTCTATTTTCCAGCTTAGGACCTTTTTATATTCTTTTATGGTACCTTTACCTTGCTTGAGCCTGTATAAAGCCGTCTTTATTTCTGTCTCTATGAAAATTGCTTAGCGTATTGGAGTAGTTCTCATGGCTCCCGTAATGCACATGTACGCTACCCCTTGGACTCCCTGTAGTTGCCTAAATGCTGTGGTTTGTGTGACATTTCCTACCCAGGCAATTGAACTATATGACAGGATGGATTTTACTACCATTTTGTATAGCCATAGGTTGATTATTGAGCTAAGCCTCCAGGTTCTACCACATAGTCTTCTGCATCTACCCAGGACAGTTTTCGTCTTCAGGGTTGCTTTGCTGAGATATGGTCTCCATGCGATTTTTTGATCAAATATAACTCCTAGATATTTGAATCCTTTGGAAAATGGGTTGTGGTTTTCAGCGGGTTGACCGACAGACTTTCTTCCCCGCGCTATCCGTCAATTATATTCACTGCGTTTTGTGTTCGTTCTGAAACATAATTCATTCATTTGCCTCTGCTGACTACTACTAGGTATCTGTGGATCCGAGGCAGTGGAATATTTAATTGTACATCTTTTTTCAAAGACTATCTACTAGGACAGCTCAGTATAGTAGCGACAGAATGCCTCCCTGTCGACAAACTCGCTCCACTTGTGCTTCTACTGTGTCTCTTCCAAAGGTTAAACTGATTGTCCTTTTTCTCAAACTAGCCTAAAACCTTTGTTTTAGTGCGTTTAGGAGTGATGTTTCTGAAACGTTATTATTCTACAGCTTCCGTCTGGGCCTGGTGATTTGTATGAACCAAATTCATTCAAAGCCCATTTGGAATTCTCCTAATTTATGTTAGCTTTTACCAATTCCATTTTAATGGCCTGGTGTATCTTTGGGTAAGTCCTGTTGACATGTATCAATTGGTGACTATTCTAGAACCTGGAAAATGAGTTTCAATAACTACTTCCAGGCTCTCTTTTCTATACTTGATGTATGTCTCGTCATTTTTCTTTAAGTTGCCAAGTTCGTTCGCCGTACTCTTTTTGGCAAGGATTTTATACGCTCTAGCGCATGCTGTAGTGTTTGTGATTTCCTCACAAAACAGCTCCCAGTATTCCCTTTTTGCCTTGCAGATTTCTTTGCTTAAAAGCGTAAGTTTCGATTTGTACGTGTTCCAGCCTTGGGTTTCTTGGCTCTGTTAAATAGTTTTCTCATCTCAATTCTTAATCATTCTAGGTTATTATTTCTTCAGACTGTTTTCTTTCTTTGTTGATTTGCTTCTTCTGGACAGTTTTTCTGGTAAGCGATTTGTATCGCTCTGCACAACCAGATCAATATTCTTCGTAGTGACTATGGTTGCTATTCCTTCCCTGAATAGCTATTTGACGGCTGTTTCATAGCCTGTGCAATCTGTTCTTCTGGGGTTCCCGTATTTGCTAATAGTCAATTTCGAAGCACATTTATATTTATATTAAACCTTATGTGATGACGATCAGAGCATGAGGGCTCATCTGACACATTCCAGTTGGTTATATCTTAGACTTCGTGGGTACATAAAATGAGGTTTAAAACGTTTTGCCTTGCCTTAAAAGTATCTAAAAATAATGTTTCCAGAAGAATATCACGACATCTGTTCCAACAAATTATGTTTTATGTGATGATGAACAGAGCATGATGGGTCGTCTGATACATTCCAATTGGTCTTGATATTGTAGACTTCGTGGCTATATAAGATGAGGTCTAAAACCTCTTGCCTAGGCTTCAAAGTATCTAAAAATAATATTTATAGTAGAATATCACGACATCTGTTCCAACAAATTATGTTCTAGGGTCACTCCTTGCTTCCTTACAAGAATTAAAGGTTAGTTCCAGCGTTAATTCGTGAATCTTTATCGGTGTTACATTTTGTCAAAATTACATTACAATTTACGAGGTCTCTGTTAGGAGAGACACTAGGGAAAGACATTATATGAACAGATGATGATATTTTGACCTTCCCTTAGCGTTCCGAGAGATTTTTACATATTTACAGGGCAATTTGTATACAAGCAGATAGGGCGATTATACTTCGTTAATACTAAATACCTTGCACCACGTCCTTAAGAAGCCTGGGTAGGTAATAAGCTTTCACTGAATCTGTAATTATTACTAATTTCACTAAAATTCTTTATGAGCATAAAAAGCTACAAGTAAAAGCTAGTCGTGAATAATCAATAACTCTTTCAGCAGCGGAATGTTTACACCATCTCGATTCATAAAGTAAGTGTGCAATGCAATTAATTAATGTTTAAAACTTTGCTACTCATACTTTATTCAGTGTTGTCTACGACTAATTACACGAACAAACTTCTCTAGAACTTATCAAATCCTTCTCTGAAACTATATAGTGAATTATGAATAATTCTCCTTGTGCATTTTCAAGTTTAGCAAAACGAAAAAAGTTGTTCGAAACTAATTACCGAGCGTAAATTTAAATCTAAACCTGAAAACTAATTTCCTCCGAAGAAAATTATTTATAGCTTCAGATATCACTTTAAGGTGCGCTGGCCGAACTTCTTACAGAGATAGTCTCCGTCATAAATTTTACTCGTTTTGTCAGCATTTTTCTTTCTCAATGATACTCTACAGAATAATAGTAGGCATAAATGTCCTTGCGGGACACCTAAAAAATTATAATAATGATAGCTATTTACGCATATTAATTCTCAACATGAAATTAATTATTTTCTTATGGTTAGTTAAGGTTAGACAGATTATCCATATAATTTTGCTGTACTGTGTATTAGTTTTTATGTAGGTATTTTATGGCCATATTTAAAATACATAGCGTTTATATTGTGTTAAAAAAATGATTGATAGAAAATATAGTATAATATTTCCGTAGGGCTATAACTAACAATGCCAATATTTAAGGGAATTTGTTGAAATCTCGGGGATTTAGCATAAAAGTTAGAACATGCTCTAATTTTGCCTTACGTTTTTCAGCTGAAGCCTTTTCTCCCAATTACATAATTTTCTATTTCTTTTCCTTGTAGTGCCTATTCGCTTCGGATGTAAGTCATCATCATCATGGCGATCCTCATCCTATTCACTGCAGCTGAGAACAAACCCACGGTCGCTATTCCAAACTATACCCTTAACGTTTTTAGCGGCGATATGGTTCTCTTTCCTGGTCTTCTTCCATCGATCTTTCCCTGCATTATTAGTTGCAATAGTTTATATCTTTCGCACTTCCTCATCATGTGACCCAAACATACGTGCTTTCATATGTATTGTCACGATCAGATGCCTCCACTGTCCCTACTCTTATCAGCACTTGCTGATTGGTGACGTGATCTGTCGAACGGATTCTTAGGATTCGTCGATAAAACCACATTTAAAATGCTTCGATTTTTCTGCAAGATGTCTCTGTCAAGGACCATGATTCATTCCCATACAAAAATATTGAAAAGGCATAGCCTCTCGGCATCTGATTTTAGTTGGCAACAACAGATCGGACATGTAAATTGCTGGATTATCCTTAAGGTAGCGGTTCTTGCCTTCTAAAAGCGGCATTTAATTTCTAGGAAATGGTTCCATTTCTCGTTAGTTGTTGTACCGACATACGTGTATATTTTTACTCTTTCTATCTATTGTTCATTAATTATAAGATGATCTACACGAATTTTATTTTTAAGATGACCATATACTTCGTTTCCTTCGTGTTTAGTCAAGGCTAGCTTTCATTACTCTGTTCATGATCTTCCTATCGGCGAACACCATTGCGATATCTGCATATCTTACATTATTCAAACACTCATCATTCATTTTAATCCAAGCCTCAACATCCTACAAGACCTGTTTGAATATTTATTATTAGTAAATGATCAACAGCAGCGGTGAGATCACGCAACCTTGTCTAACTCATCTCTTGACCATTATGTCTTCTGAGTCTTCCCCTTGGATTCTCAGGCCCCGCTCATTTACGCCAATCGTCTTCAGAATGTTCATAAGTTTGCCATAATGTACCCTATTTAATGCCTTCTGGTCATGGAGGATCACACTTGGCATCTTTGCATCTCAGAAATAGAACTTGGATGCTGAATACGTCATCTCTGTATCCCATAACATTTCTTAAATCAAAATATGTGCACTCCGCATGTTCTTCACATACCCTAAATATTCTTTGCTGAAAAATTTTCAGGAATAGCTTCAGCAACTCAGACAAAAATTTAAACATTGGATTTTTTTTGTTATCTCTATAAGAGTAGATCGAAATCATAAAAATCTTCGCCAACCAACAGATATCTCGTTTGTCAAAAAGTTTCATGAAATCGGCATGAATGTTTTTGGGCCCTGGTGTTTTGCTGTCCTTTAATTAATATTTGGCGTGTTGGGCTGCTTCTATTGTTATTGGGAAACTCTCTGGGAAACCGAAGTCCTGCGAGTGCCGAGACCTATCTTTCTGGAAGAGTCCCGTTACGTATGACTTCCATATTACAAATTATTGCTCACTTTGGTCAACTATAACTTTGTTGTCCTTATTATGTAATTTGTCTGTTACTTTCCTTCTATAATCTCGCGGTTTCTTTGACCATTTTTGTGCACAATGAATGAATCATATTTTCATTCCAGTATCTCAATTTCGTTGCACTAAAAGAATCCAATTTCCCTTTTCCGATCTTATTTCTTTTCTTATACATTTTTCTAAAATTTGATATTTTCTATGATCACCTTTCAAGTTTCTTCCATCTTCCGTGAGTTGTGGGATTGAGCATTTCCTAATTACTCTATCGTTCCTTAGATATTCATCTCCAACTTCTTCCACTCTTCTGAACAACTTTTCTAGTATTTGCTCTAATTCAAGTCTACTCTAGTAGGATTTCTCGGAGCGTTCTTAATCAAGTGTAATCTTATGAGGATGGAACTGCTTCCTCTACAATGCCATGTATTACCATCCAGACAAAGTCCTCTGAGGAGAGATGGGGATATCGAAAAATACTACTCTGATGGAAAGATGGATTTTTTGGTGGGATATTTCTGGTTTAGGGCAAGTAGATCAAGATGCTTCATTTACATCATTTATTGCTTTAGTATTCTTCGAAAATTTAATTAAAATAAACCATGATTTGAGATTTTGAAACTTATCAAACCTATTTCTGCGTTCGCATTTGATGCCCATAATACACTTTCATTAATATTTCTATTCCTTTTGTTCCCATTACTGAATTCAATTCTTGCTAAAAAGCAATACCTCCTAGAAAAATTAAAATTACAGTTTTTTAATGACAGTGTGCTAAGGGGAGATCCTATGACACTCGACCAGCAGTATGTGCGCGAAGATGTTGATTGGCACGGTTCCTGAATAGTTGTTGGTTATAGTTAGGGGGTAACAGATGTCCTGGGAGTGAGTTCCACAGTAGTGCGCCAGACTAAGTAGTCTTTGTAAAGCGACGTTCTAGGTGTCTCCAGTTGTAAAACAATCAGGTGTGCTCTTGCCGTCTGTAGCGACTGTTTGACGCGTTTCTGGGGGCGGGATGATGCGGGCCAAATTCTGGTAACATTTGCCGTGAAAATATCTGTTAAACAGGGATATCTCGACCGCGTGTCGCGGTGTTCCAGATATCCAGATTCCGGGTCAACTCCGGTTTACCGACAAGATGCCCAGCTCTCTTCTTAATGAAATCGAGCAGCTTTAGTGTGTGCTTAAGTGCGGAACCCCAGATGTGTGAGCAATATACTAAATATCTTATTTTCGCTTTATAGAGCAAGAGAAGTTGCTTCAGTGTATACTGTTTTTTGTTGCGAAATACAGCACCAAGCTTCTGCGAGATTGATATTGCGATGCTGTAAACGTAGTTATGCCAAGACATATTGACGGTGACCGGGGCACCCAGTAGTCTGATTGACGAGGATGAAGGAATGGTCGATACTGCCGTAATGATGTTAGGGCCCGCTTTATTGGTTTTCTTGGTAAACATGGCTGGATAGGTTTAGGCTGCTTTCAACTGACATAAATTACTGTCACCCCAGGTTCGGGACTTCTCCAGATCTTGACTAATTGTTGTAATCTGCTTTTGTTTGCGGTGATAAGTCTCAGTCGTTGGTAATGTTTTTTCTGATCTAAATTGGGAGACAAGGGTACTGTCATCTGCAAAGCTATAAACAGGATTATTGGTTTCGGTCAGCAAGTCATTAATATAGATGAGAAATAGAGATGTTGAAAGTATTGCACTCTGAGGCACTTCCGCATTAATGTTGAATGGGTCTGAGATGTGTCCATTAACTGCAATGTGCAGAGAGAGGCTCTTAAGGAAACTGGCAAGCCAGCTGCAGAGAGATGCTGGCACACCGAAGGACGCCGATTCATGCCAAACTCTGTCAAATACCTTCGAATTATCCAACACAATCGCTCTGGATTCTCCGTATCTCTCGATTGCCCAATTCCATATATGAGTGGCATTGGCTAATATATCCCTATTTGCGGAAGTCGCATTCTCTCTCTCTCAGCATTGGTCTATCCACTGGATATAGGCCTCTCTCATATTGGACCATCTTTTTCTGTTTTGCGGGACCTGGTACCAGTTGAGTCCAGCGAATTTCTTCAGGTCGTCGTACCTTCTTCGTTGCCGTCTACCCACATTTCGCCTTTCGCCCCAGGGTCTCCACCTCGTAGTATATCCACTCCAGTTCTCCGTGTGCCTCGCGACGTGTCCCCCACAGCCACTTCAATGAACTAACTCTAGATTTATGTCGGTCACTTGTGTTTTCTGCCTTATCCACTCATTGATTTTGTGGGCCCTTAGTGATATTCTCAATAACTTGCGTTCGAAGGCCCTCTGATCTACTCTTAGTTCGTTAATCGATTTTTTGGTCATGACCCATGTTTCGGAGCCGTATGTTACTATTGGGAGAATGCATTCGTTGTAAATTTTTGCCTTCATTTCCATGGGGATTTTCGTATTTCGGATGTGTTTCAATTTACCGTAGGCCGCCCAGCCTAGTCTGATTCTTCTGTCAATTTCTAGGTCTTGATATTGTTTGTCGAAGGAGATTATTTGGCCTAGGTATATGTACGATACGACTTTTTCAATTGTTTGTCCGTGAATTGTGATTGTTGTTTGTTCTGTTGTTACATTTGTCATTTACTTTGTTTTTGTACTGTTCATTTCTAGTCCTACTTTTCCCGATTCTTTTTGTAGTTGCATCTCTGTGAGTTCTTCTTCGTCATTTGCAAATAGTACAATATCATCGGCAAATCTGAGGTTTTGTAGGTGTTCGCCTTGGATGTTAATTCCTTTTCCGGTCCAATTCGGTTCTTTGAAGACGTCCTCAAGGACCAAGGTGAAAAGTTTTGGCGAGATGATGTCGCCTTGTTTAACACTTCTTTCGGTTTGGTTCTATTCGTGGTTTCGTGAACTCTTATTGTCTTTAATTTTTTTGTAGATGTTATCAATTAGATTTATGTACCTCTGTATGTAGATATTCGGTAGTGCTAAAGTGGCTGCGAAATCCGGCCTGTTCTTTTGGCTGATATATGTCGAACTTATGCTCAAGTATGTTTGTTATAATTCTGATGAATACCTTGTAGATTTGGGATAGAAGGCTGATTGGTCGATAGTTTTCAAGATTAGTCGGGTCACCCTTCTTGTATATGAGAACTACTATTGCATTTTCCCAGTCTTTTGGGGTGCATTCTTCCGATAAGCATTGATTAAATAAGTGTACTAGTTCTTCCTTGGCTTTCATGTCCGCCTCTTTCAGTATCTCTTGCAGGATGTTGTCTTCGCCGGCTGCCCTGTTATTTTTCATCTGTGTTAAGGCTTTTTCCAATTCTTCTCTTGTTATATCTGGTAGTTCCTCTGAATTGACGTTGATTATTTTGTTATTCTTATTTGTATTTTCAATGTTCACAGTTGCGTTGTATGTCTTACTTTCATAAAGGTCCTTATAAAATGATTCTATCACTTGCAATGTATTTGCTCTATCTTCAACTATATTGCCATTTTAATCTTTTAATTTTATTATTTCTTTTTTCTTTGTGTTTTGTCTTTTAAATATTTTTAGACCTTTGTTGTTATCTATTAAGTTTTCTATCTGTCGTGTTTTCTTTTTCATTATATCCTGCTTCGACATTTTTCTGACTGTCTTATTAATTTCTACGTTCCGCTGTGTCTCGTTTTCCGTCTTTAATAAGTTGTCTCCTTTTCTCTAAAAGTTGTTTGGTTTCGTTTTACAAATTGTTGTCTGTTGTCTTTGGTTATTTGGCTAGATTCTCCGCTGTATCTTTTATAACTCTTGTTATTCTTCTATTTGTACTGTTAAGGTCTTCGTTGGGTTGCCTCGGGTTTTGAGAAAAGTTCTGTTGTAAGTGTTTTTTATATAAGTCTGTTTGTTCTTTTAGTTTTTCTACATCGATTTTGCAGCTCTTATTTTTTATCTTTCTAGCTCGTTCCAACCTTGTATTTATGGAGATGCAGGGTATCTTACCATCCTGTATTATATGTTTGTGTCTTGAGATGATAAAATCAATTTCGTTCTTGGTCCGTCCGTCTGGGCTGCTCCACGTTCACGTTCGTTTTTCCTTCTTTTCGAAGAAAGAGTTCATTAGATAGAGTTTCTCGTTTTCTAGAAAGTTGGCGAGCATTTTCCCTCTTTCGTGTCTTGTTCCCATGCCAAACTGTCCTATGTATGTTTCTGTTGGGTCTGTGTTCTTCCCAATTTTTGCGTTAAAGTCATCTCCTATGATGACGTGTGATGTTCTGTTTTCGCATTAGTTATTGCTAATTATTCAGCTTGTCTCGAGGTACTTGAGTAGTGGCTGATTGACACGTTCTATGACTTTGGAGATTATTGAAAGCATGGCAATTGGGCGATAGTTAGAGGGCGTGATTTTCTTATCTTTTTTTTTTGGAATAGGTTGAACTCGAGCGACTTTCGAAGAAGATGAGTAAAACCCTTTTCGGTAACGCAGAGAAAATATCTTAAAAAATGGGTATTAGTTCGTTGGCGCAGTTCTTTAACAAGATGGCAGGTTTTCCATCCGGCCCTGATACCTCTTTGAGAATTTTACGAACGTCATGGTAGTGAAACTTAACTTTCGTTATGGTATGGATATGAAGGGGAGATCCTTGCTATGGGGGCGTTTAAAGTAGAGTGCGATGAAAACATTTCGGCAAGCATGTTTGCTTTTTCCTTAGCTGTAATTACCGTGACGTCGCGTCGCCTTCATCCGTCAAAGGTGGAAGAGACATTTTTGCAATGTTATTGCTTACTGCCTTTGCTACTGACAAGAAATTCCTGGAGCTACGGGGGCATGGCAATTTTTTTTTCCTGGTTCTTTGATTGTGTTTGTTCTTAGTTTTGTCAATCATAGTTTTGCATTCGTTTCGCGCTTCGGTAATATAACTGCGACTTTCAGCAGTCTTATTTTGCTGCCAGTACTTTTAAGCTTGTTGTTGCCTACCTATGGCTCTTTCGTATCTTCTGTCGAACCAGGGCTTTCCTTTTGACTGTAACTTGATGGAAATTGAGTTAGTTTGGGTTAGCTTGGGTTAGATTGAATGCTTCCATTCTTAAAGCGATTACTTGCGTAACAGACTGATGGATGGGTCGTTAGTGCCAGAGCAGACGTCGAGGCAAGGCAAATCCAGATAGAACTCTCTTAGATCCTAACAGTTTGAATAATTGTTATGCCAGATTTTACGTGGCAATTGTGGATGCTTCTGTGGGTGTGGCAGTTCACAAACCTTCGCCATCGTAAAGTTTTTGGTCGGAAAATCCGGAATGGAAGATTAACTGTAATTGTGTACTGGTTAAGATTTGTGGTACGGAAAAGATCCAGGAGGGCGCCTCTCTGAGACCCGACTTGGTTCGTCTATAACTAACTAATAACTAATAACTATAAAACTTGAAACATTAAAAACCCTAAACATATAATGAAATAAGATAAAATAGATTCTTGAAATAACTTAAGATATTTATGTGGAATTTACCTAAATTATTTGATCAGACTGTGGGTTTGGCACGATTACGGATATCACCAGCAGCTCTGCCGTAGTTTGTTGAGATATTTGAAACTTTGTGATATTCTGTGTCACAGAAAACTTTATTTTTTAATGTTTAAATGCAGTTATTGCGTACATGTTAATATTAAATATATCATGAAACTTAGCAATTTTAAATGATGCTATGTACAAGTATAAAATTAAATTATTTCGGAACACTTAAATTAAATTAAAATTTATGTAACGTTGCTTTGTGCTAGAAATAATTTTATTTCTTAGTAATATAGCTACAAAAATATTATCAGAGCCATTCTGAATAAAAGCAACTGTAACAAAATTAAATTCAAAAGTTGTCACGGCTCTATAGCAAATATCCCATACGAATATAAATTAAAATGTCAAATCGCTCAAACTGTGTTCCATTTCACAATAATTAATTTGCCTGTCATTGCAAGCAACAAATATTTAATAGATCCGATGTTTCATTCCATTGACTTGCTAACAAAAAGCGGGAAGGCATTTAAAATGCTTCATTAACTACGGTCAGTTAAATTATTTGTTTGCAAAATTGCTTGGAAGAAAGAATTCAGATTTGTTGGGTAATATTAGCCCTTAACTGTTTAAGCGTGATTATTCTTGATTTGCCAAACTGCCTGTACTGTCTTCTATTCTGTGATCAAGCTAAAATATCCATCTAGATTTAGGGCGAGCTTCTTAAGGTTTTACGTAAAATATTTTACTTCTGACTGCAACGCCGTACGTGTTCGCACTTTGCCTGATCGAAAGTGCTCTTCAAAATGCATGTGGATATTGAGTTTGCAAGACTGATACGATGATAAAGTAAAGAGTGACTTCCGTTTATCTAAGTGATGAGTGCGTTGAATAGAACCATAACTCTAAGTCAGGACTCAAAGTTGGGGAATATGTTGCAGACAATACTAACGATTAAATAGCTTTGGAAGATAGGGAAGAAGATGAAGTGGCCTTTTAAGATCCTTTACAGGCGTAGCCGACTATATCAAAATTGGCCTCTCCTATTGGTCGATCCGCATGGCCGTTCGCTCGCTTCGCTCGCTACGGAGGCTCAAGAAAAGGAAACTAACCAGGTGCTAACCCAATCTAACCCAAGACATACCCAAAATCAAGAAAAAAAGCTGTTTAGAAACATAATCGTTAAAAAAAATTAAAAAAAAGCAACGGGATCCGAACCCGCGTTTTCTAGGTGAGACCCAACGATCTAAACCTCTACACCACGAGAGCTCTTGCGAGAAATTGAATGCATCACGAAGACATATCGTAATATAAGATGAATTGACCAATAGGAGAGGCCCATTTTGATATAGTCGGCTACGCCTGTAAAGGATCTTTAAATGCGATGAAGTGATACAAGAATTTTAACAAAAGTCTGTTCTAGATGAAAATTTTAGACCTTATCAGGACTTTGTCGAGTCTTACAATGTGATAGTGCCTCTCATAAGCAAATTTGCAGATATTTGGTAGCTGACGAGATCCGTATATTATATGGATCATTGAGCAAATAAGGGACTAGCCTAACAATGGCCAAATTACAAAGAACAGTTTATGATACGTGATTTCACAATAGTGGATTGAGAGCATATTTTTTGATATTTTTGGTGGTTTTTAAGTCCAATCAGCACAATTTATGGTCTTTTTGCTACGGATGGCACTGGCCATGATATTATACTTAGATGCCCTAGAGAAAAACATTATTCTGGATTCTACAATTTAAAAACCAGAGGTGGTCGCATGACAATAGGTTGAATTTCATAGAGGACATCGAGTTCCAGAGCGAGCTACGTATAAATAACCATTGCCTCAATACTCAGGTCAATCTCAACAGGTCCTACATTCCATTACACACGAGGCTTCTCCACTGAATTCACTTTTCGCCAATACATTTGGAGGTAAGGAAGATCACTTGATCAGGTATTTTCAATTTCAAATAATTTCCAATTTTTGCTACGGTAATGTAATTTAATTTTATTTTTCCGTTTGACTTGAGTTAGTCCAGACTAAGGTCATCTTTATTTCTCTTCTTTGTCTATCTTATTGAGTTGAGTTAGCTCAGGCTAATTTTATCTACTTCCTTCCTTCTCTATCTTTTCAAGTTGAGTTAGCTTAGACTAAAGTCATCCCTTAAGTTAGTCCTCTGAGTTGAGTTAGCTCTGGCTAATCTGATCTCTAAGTTAGTCCTCTATTTTCACATGATTAAGTACTTTCTTCCTTCCAAAACAACTTTCAAGCCACTACTGAAGCAGTTAACTGAATGTTCGAGTATTCATTTGCAGATTGGGTCACTCAATACTTATTATGGCACTTGGTTAGTCTCATCTAGCATAGTAGCAACTCTTTTTTGTAATTTAGGATAACTATAGACCATTAGAGCAATTTTATTTAATTTTATTTCCCAACCTAACTCTTGTCATTTTTATAACTCTTGCTTGTCAAGACTCTCAGCAGCGACATATTTGATGTGTCACCCAAATGTGTGTGTCTGGGTACCATGCTTTTGATGTAGATGTGTTTTATATTTTTGTGGTCGATTAATTTTTACCTTGGAATTGATTGCAATTGGCTCCACAAATGATTAAACTTGGTTTGAATTGGTATAGAGCCTCTTCAGTTCTGGCTTCAGAATGTAAACTGCACAAGTGCAAGTTTAGTGACCCTAATGAAATATGTACCTATATATCGTCGACGTTTCGATAAGCAAGTCTGCTATCGTTTTCATGAATAAAAGAAACTAAAACTGAAAATGGTTAGCAAATACATTAAAACAGTAGAAAGATCATGCAGATTGTCAGGCTTTGAACTGACTTTGACAAGATTACAATTATAATGCCATATTTAATTACTGGCTAACTGGTCTTTAGTGTGATATTGAGGTGATATTTGGTAAATTAATTGGTTTTTGAAGTTTTATATATCTATAATTTGGTGTTATTCGCTTGGGAAGAATTTAATGATTTTTGTTGAAAGGAATAGTTAATTTTTAAGTGTCCCTTATCAACTTCCGTTTTATCAAAGATAACTAAGTGCTATTAAAACTAACAGAAGTTTAAGCAACACATTCATTATTGTTTAATAAAATTAAACCACGTTCTTCAATTTTACGTTTTTTAGATGAGGGTTCCTTTGTTAAAATACTAGAAGCATTCCATTGTATTCTGTGATTGTTATCAAATGCATGTGGACAAATATGTGATTTGTGGAATTGTGCATCTCTAATATAAGTTTGGTGTTCTTTTATACGTTTTGATAATGGTCTACAGGTCACACCTATATAAAATTTATTATCTTCACATGGTATTTTATAGATAACATATTTAGTAGTTTCAGTTTTATTAAGTGGTTTTATTTTTGTTAGTTTAGATCTAAGGGTGCTTTCTGTTTTGAGAATGGTACGCATGTTAAATTTATTACCTATTCGTTTTATTTTGTCTGATAAACCAGGAACATAAGGAATACAGAGGTTCGTAATAGGTCTATTTTAATTTTGTCTGATATTTGGTTGTTCAAATTCTATAAAGAATTTTTGAATGAATTCAATAGGATAGTTATTATTAATGAAAACATTGCTCAAAAATTCTTTTTCTGTGTTGAAATTTTGATTATTACAAACTATTTTCATTCATTCATTTTTACGACCCTCTTTTTGACAATTTTTGAGTGATTTGAATTAAAATTTAAATATCTGTTTATATGTGTAGGTTTTCTGTATATTTTTGTTTCGAAACTATTCAAGTCTTTTTTTATAAGAATGGCAAGAAATGAATGATTTAAAAAATCGTTAAGAAAATATTCGTTATATGAATAAATTGAAAAAATGTCATCTATATAACGCCACCAAATTAAAGGTTTATAATGATAATTTTCAACAAAATTTAATTAAAAATTTTCCATAAAAATATTACTTAATAAAGGTGATAAAGGCGAACCCATAGCCATACCACTGTTTTAGATTTAATAAATATAAAATTCAAATAGAAATTAATAATTTAAAACTAAACCTGCAAAACCAAATTTTACCTATAGATTTCAATCATATTTGTAACTGTGTTCATAATAGTTATTTAATAAATTTTGATAAACGAAAACGTATTCATATAAATAATTTTAATATCCTCATTCAAGAAAACCTTAATTTCTATTGCCAAAAATAACGACTTTATTGAAAAAAAAAAACTGTACTCAATTTGTCTGATAGAGTATTGTCCGATGTTGATAAACTTGTTCTTTCTAAAGGTTTAAATTACTCAGTTACACCTAAAATCGTTCTTAAGTTTGATATCATTTCAACAATTGAGGAAACAACATAAAACTTGCCAGATCATAAAGACGAATTTAGAATCAGAATTAAAATAATACTAGAAAAACCATTTAGAATCAAACAAAACCTAACATACACAGAACAAAGAGCTTTACAATCATTAAAAAGAGATAATACTATTAAAATTCTACCAGCCGATAAAGGTAGTTCAACTGTAATAATGAATTGCATTACTTACGATGAAAAGATAATGTCTCTTTTAAATGACGTTAATTACTCAATACTAAATAATGATCCAACAGAACGCATTGAGAGGCAGATATACAATATGTTAAAAAAACACAAAAATCAATTCAATGACATAGAAAGATTCAAACTGACTTCACACAATAGTAAAACACCTCATTTTTATGGAGTACCAAAAATGCATAAACTAAATATTCCTCTACGTCCAATAGTCAGCTGTATAAATTCGCCAACACACCCCATTGCTAAATATATACTCTACATTCTTAATCCACTTGCTAACAACCCTAACTCATATATAAGAAACTCACAACATTTTTTAGAGAAACTATCACAAATTAATTTAAATCCTAACTATACTCTGGTAAGTTTTCATGTTGTTAGTCTATTTACCAACGTACCTGTTGATAAAACTTTAAATATTGTAGGAAATAAATTAGCAAATAATACTAACCTTGGTGAACGTACAAAACTTAATATTGACACAATACTCGAATTACTTAGTTTTTGCGTAAAAACTACTTATTTTCAATACAATACCAATTACTATCAACAAAACAATGGTATGGTTATGGGTTCGCCTTTATCACCTTTGTTAAGTAATATTTTTATGGAAAATTTTAAATTAAATTATGTTGAAAATTATCAATATAAAACTTTAATTTGGAGGCGTTATATAGATGACATTTTTTCAATTTATCCATATAACAAACATTTTCTTAACGATTTTCTAAATCATATTAACAGCAAAGAACCCACAATCAAATTCATTATAGGAGGAGAAATTAATGAACAACTTTAATTTCTTGACATTCTTATAAAAAAAGACTTGAATAGTTTCGAAACAAAAATATACAGAAAACCTACACAGACAAACAGATATTTAAATTTTAATTCAAATCACCCAATAACGGTCAAAATGGTGGTCGTAAAAAGTCTATATGATCGAATGAAAATAATTTGTAATAATCAAAATTTCAACACAGAAAAATAATTTTTGAGCAATGTTCTGATTAATAGTAACTATCCTATTGATATCATTCAAAAATGCTTTATAGAAGTTGAACAACCAAATATCAGACAAAATCAAAATAGACCTAATACGAACCTCTTTATTCCTTATATTCCTGGTTTAGCAGATAAAATAAAACGAATAGGTAGCAAATTTAACAATCGTATTATTTTCAACATAGAAAACACCCTTCGATCTTAACTAACAAAAACAAAACCACTTAATGAAACTGAAACTACTAAAAATGCTATCTATAAAATACCATGTGAATGTAATAAATTTTATATAGGTGAGACCTGTAGACCATTATCAAAACGTATAAAAGAACACCAAACTTATATTAGAAATGCATAATTCCACAAATCACATATTTGTCAACATGCATTTGATAACAATCACAGAATACAATGGAATGCTTCTAGTATTTTAGCAAAGGAGCCTTCATCTAAAAAACGTAAAATTGAAGAAAGTGCTCTAATTTTATTAAATAAAGATGAATGTGTTGCTTCAACTTCTATTATTTCTAATAGCACTTTGTTACATTTGCTAAAAACTGAAGCTGATAAGGGACACTTAAAAATTAACTAATTCTTTCAACAAAAATCATTAAATTCTTCCTAAGCGAATAACACCAAATTATAGATATATAAAACTTCAAAAACAAATTAATTTACCAAATAACACCTTATTAGGTTTGTTCTAGCAGCGATTTCAAACGGTTTCAAACCATCCGGAGTTTGCGCGTAACGATATAAGCGTCGCTTATATCGCTATGCGCAAACTCCGGATGGTTTGGAACCGTTTGAAATCGCTGCTAGAACAAACCTAATATCACACTAAAGACCAGTTAACCAGTAATTAAATATGGCAATATATTTGTCATCTAGTCAAAGTCACTTCAAAACCTGACAATCTGCAAGAGTTCTTTACTGTTTTATTGTATTTGCTAACCATTTTCATTTTTAGTTTCTTTTATTCTTGAAAACGATAGCAGACTTGCTTATCGAAACGTCGACGATATATAGCTACATATTTCACTAGGGTCACTAAAATTGCACTTGTGCATTTTACATCCTGGAGCCAGAGCCGAAGAGGCCCTATACCAATTCGAACCAAGTTTAATCGTTTGTGGAGCCAAAGGCAATCAATTCCAAGGTATCATGCTTTTAATTTAATTTTGTCTAATTAAGGTTTTTAAACTAAATTATGTGAACCATTTTCTCAAAAATGTGACGTACGATGTGTGAAATTTAATGGTGACATTGTCGATTTGTATTGTTTGCTTGTCTCCGTGGATATGTTCTTTTTCCACTGACAAGTAATTGAAAGAAGTCCACCATTTTCCTTCTTTTTTACTCACAAAAAATTTATTAAAAATCATTCCTAATTTAACTTTAAACCCCTTTAAAAATTCGAACACATTTACAACTGAACGTAACAGTGTTCATCTCATTGCCTCAACTCAACAGCATTCGTTGATTCTCCACTGACAGGGGAGGGGGTTCTTTTCCTTAGTTTTCAGGTAGCACTGATGATGGCTACGGCTGAAAGCGCTCTGTTACGGTCTTTATAGATTGCATGATATACAAAGATTGTTTCATTACTATGTTTCGTAGATGCACACAGCATTTACTCTTCATTGAATATTTCTACACTAGCCCACCCCAAAAATTTGTTTTTTTTTAGGCTTCGGTCAAAAATAATTTAATCCAGCCCAAGTTTTGTATGGAGTATGAGGGCCACCATATATAAGTTTTTTCACTAGTCTGCTTTAATTTTTTCGCCCTTTTTCGGCCCGGCCTACTGTACATAAGTACAGAGTGATCAGGTCCTTACCCAACCTGGATGTACATGTACATAGGTACACGGCATCCGGGGGTTTCTAAAATCTTCGAGCGAAGTATCAAATTTTCTAGTAAGATGATTCTTAAAAGTAGTGCAGGTGCCTTAGTAATCTGTATCAAAATTAAATTAAACTACTCCGTCATTGAGAAACGCTAAAAGACTTACCATATAAATATTAAAACAAGCATACATAAATAAAATACAAACTACCTCGCAGAGACTTTATTAATGCAACAGTGACCAAGGACCTAGAAACATTTTAAACCAAGCCTCCCTCAAGAAGAGATGCATTTAGTATTAATTGCGTATAGTGAAAATTCATTTAGTTCATCTATAAACAAAGCACGCATTTATTATTGCTCGCGTACGGTATAACCGTTATTAAGTTTGTTTGTAAATTAACTTGTTATTGTTTTTGTCAACGTATCTGCTTTATCATCTCTTCTAACCTGATGCAGAGCGATTCCGAATCCGAGCTATTCTCCTGCACGCTAAGCAAGGCGTGGCGTCACGAATAAAAAACCATTTCGTGTCAGGACATCACATCAGACATGGATTTTCCTCGCAAAACCTACCTGAATGCTGAATAAAAGAATACACAAGCTGTAAATCGTTGACAGAACTCTTCTTCAAAAATAATCAGACTATTATAACCAATACTTATGTAGGAACTGTGAAAACAAAAACAAATATTAAGTAACTCCAAAATTCTCATCAAGTTAAAAGAGTCAGATGGTTTAATCATTAAGGAGGAGGACTCTGATGTCATGTATTCTTAGGACAAAATCGATTATAAAAGAAGGAGTAGATTCGTTCAACGGAAATAGTGCATACTCTTGTTGCAAAAGACGGGCAAGCAGATCACTAGTGACCATTTTGTATCGTACTTTATTTTCTATAAGAGCGCAAAAGAAGAATCTAATATTCGAAATACGACCTTGCATTAGGTATGTCCTTATAATCTTCGTAGAATACAAATCTTGTTATGGCGAAAGGCTAGATAAAATGATTCTGAGGAGAAAGGGAAGAAATTGTCCATTATATTATAGGTGTAAAAGTGATACTTCATGTGGCAAGGCTGTAGATGAGCCACAAAAAGTAACTTTTGCTATTTTTTCGTCGAAAGTTAAGATATTAGATAAAACCCAAAAATACTTAGATCTTTTCAGTAGTATCTATAATATACAATATTCAGAAAGTTGAAAGAAAATTGCTTGCATCGCATCGATGGCACTGATATTGCTTACTTTGCATTGACCATTTTGACCCTGATATTCATTCAGTATAAATATGTACTATTAAAGTCCATGCTTCTCTTAGAACGTGTTTATTAAAAGCTCTATGCATTCTATCGAACTTCTAATTAATATTGACATTAGGCACTATATATTAGGTTTGTTCTAGCATGAAATCTCGGACGGTTTGAAGCCTACGGAGTTTGCGCATAGCAATAAAAGCGAAGCTAATACCGCTATGCGCAAACTCCGTATGGCTTCAAACCGTCCGAAATGTCCTGCTAGAACAAACCTTATATAAACATTGGTGTAGATAGATACGTTTTGTCAGTTGGATTTAGAGTGATGGCTATGGCCTTTTACGCTTTCGTTCTATAAATTATTTTAATAATTTTATTGATCACTATTCACGGGGAATTGTTGCTCTTCAAATCATATGAAAATATTTAAATTGATTTGAAGCATATATCCGAAAATTGGTCTGTTCAGTAATTTGGTGCCCTCAAGAAGATGACTCTTTAGTCCTTTTATTGTCGTGACCGGAATTTCACATCGATCATCTGCATTGCTTTTACAGAAGGAATAGCCAAGCTTGTACCTTCTCTGTTCATACAGGCTGTCAACATAGGCTGGGAGAAATTATTCCAGTCATCGACTTGTTCAGCATGACTTTGAGTTCTAAAGGGCCAAATAAGCATGTTGGGATCTTACTGGGCTCTTAAGTTGACCTGGAAGAGGAAAGCTGGTTTCCGCATTAAGAGAGGAGAGCCTTATGAAGCATGTGGAACCTATACCTGATGATCTTCTAATGTATTTAAACGGCTGTAATTCGACCCATTACCACCTATGAAAGCGACCATCGTGTGAAACGGATCGTTATCGGTCATATTTAGTGCTCACATAGACAGAGTTTAGAGGCTAACTTGAGTGAGAATACAGACGATATGAGGAGAGCACAGGCGAGGGCTCTTAAAAGATTGACTTTGTTACCAGTCCTCCATCTACTCCTGATATATGGGGCCTTTAAATTTACCTACAAACTGATAGATGTTGGTCACCTAAAAGAAAATAATAGCTTTAGGGGACTTATCAAGGTCTGGAGGGAGGTAGCTGATGACAGTCCGGAACTCTCTGAAAACATACTGACCACCTTCAGGTGAAGTAAACCCTTCATATTTCACTTACTCGCTAGGGATGCGTGATTGGTGCGGCTCGCAGCTCACAATGTTTTCATTAGAAATTAAACAGTAATGTAAGTTAATTGTGGGGTTGTGAGGTGGTGGGTAAAATTAAGCTAGTGCTATATGTAATGGAACTGGATTTATTGAGGTGATGGGTAGTTTATAAGCTAGGATAAGATGTCTGTGTATTAGGAGTAAGGTTACTTATTGGAAATAAAGGAGGTTATATTTAACAATGGCTTTCATGGTCTTCTTCTCCGCTACCGGCGTCCGTACCTGCCCTGTGGTCTTTGGATCGCAGGACAGATGCGGGCCCTGGGTGAAGCGGAGTTGGTAGGGCGTTTCCTTGAAGTGGTTTCTTTGTATACTTAGAGGGTGGACATTTTTGCTAATACCGAAAGGTGGGAGGTGTAAGCGTTCATGTCATGCCTAGCGTTAGCTAGGATAAGAGAAGTGCACTTCGGAAGCTACGTACTGAACTTGGAAGACATAAGAAATATTCAGCTGCAGAAGCTGAGTGCCATCACTGGGGGTCGGATTATTGCGCTGAAAAGGTATGTGAGTGCGCACATAATGTGTCTATACCAGTAGCCTATGTGCGAGAGATCCTCAGCAGCATTTCAGATTCATTCATTTATTCAACTCTTTAATTGTGTTTGTTGTTACAAATTCAATTAAGTAACGACTGTGGCTAAAATTTACCACTTCAAAATCATTTATTTCGATAATGCAATATTAATTCTCCAAGAAAAAGACAACATTTGGGATAGAGGTAAATATCGTTGACTTTATAGCAATAAATCAACTACCTCGATAAACCCCATTCTCGAGCCCATTCTGTAGGTTCCAATATCTATAAACCACAATAAATGGGTGCAGGTTGTTCGGTTTGAAAATATATGTCAATATACATTGTGAGTTACTTTTTTTTGGATTAAAAAAGACATTTTAAGCTATAAAGATCAATAGAAAATATAATATCAATAATATAATATTTTTTTGCTAAATATACCTAGTATAATGGGTACAAAAAATAATGTAGGTAGCAAGTTTTACAATAATGAATTTTGACAATTTAGTCTTCCTTACATTAAATTTAGTTTAGTATAACTATCACTGTTATCTTCGTCTAAGCCCTAACTTATTATTAATGGTTACTATTCATACATATATAAGAGTTTTCCACCTTAAGTACGTGTTCAGTATAGTTTTTCCAGCAGTCTACAGAAATGTTACATACTATGTTTTATATTAATTCTACTACAGATATACTTAATGTGAGAGAAGTAATATTCCTTTCAATTTTGATTTAACTTCGTGCCATATGAAATACAAATTTAAATTTGATTTTTATAGTCTACTTAAAATGGCATATTTATGGCCAGGGGAATTATTAGTGTTTTATCCGCGAATTTTAGTTTTCTCTGGTTTTATTGCAGTCAATAGGTCAATGGTATAATTTGAACTAAACTTTACTGTGGTATTACCGCAATGTGAGCACAAGCTTTCACGTTTTTTCTATAGATAAGCATGTATTTATATACAACTATAACTAAGCAACCATTTCCTTAACATCTAGAGCAACGCATTATTTCTTGTACTATTGCGA
>MU182262.1:93543-155923 GCA_016904865.1 Pissodes strobi
AAAATTTTGATTAATGCAGGAAATATATAGAGGTACAAAATAAAAGTTCTGTTGCAAAACAAAACTAAAACTTAGATTATTACAAATTGTACTACAACCAAAGACAATGGCTGCACCGCAAAAATTTCAATTTTTCAAGTGTTGTGCGCGGTCCAGAAAAGTTACTTGAAAGTTTAACTTTTAGCTGGTCTAAACATCGGCGTATATATTTATAAGGATTATATTCTTTTTCTAAACGAATCAAGTAACGGACCAACTTTTTTATTATCGTTTGCTTCACCGGAAATATTTGATATTATTATTGTTTTAGCAGAAGTAAAATAAAATAATTACAAGAGCTCAATTTATATCACGTCTACTGTGAAGAGGAAAGTTGTTTATATATTTTTTTAGATAATAGATTACACTTTTTCAAGTTATATATTCTTGCTTATATTGATACCAAAGCATGCTAGCAATCAATATTTGATCGTGTAGTACGAAAAGATGCTTGTGGACCATAAACTAGAAGTAAAACTTCTTTTCATATTCATATAGGTATACTATTTCTTGAATGTTACATAGGTTTTCATAAATAGAATATCATTTTTATTTTATGCCAATACGCTGACGCAAATTGTAGAACATACCTACTCTATTTTAAACCCCGGCCCGTTCAATGACCGATTCTTATCAGATAGGCGAAATCAGCGCGGATGGTGTGGGAGAGATGAAGGTTTAAGATTGCTATCCCATGCTTGGTTTAAATTGTGGACGAGCCGAAGCAATATCGCGGGTTACGATATATATTCGATCACCTCGCCATATCATACATCCTATAACATCTGCGTTAGCATTCGCCGTATTACATATTTCATTCACATGTGCCCCATTTCGTAACTTTCGTAACGCGTTCACAAGCTTACTCTCCAGGTATTTCAAATTTCACTTCAAAGAGTGATAGTGACATAGAACAGATATCATGGATAATTACGAAGTTTGGTAAAATGAAGGACACATTATCAAAATTTAACACTAATATCGGCCTATATAGTATTAAAATCATATAAATAATATCAACAGGTAATTTTAATATAGGAGTCCTTCTTGGGCTATGGGCTAATACTCAACATATTTTTAGGGGAGCAACGCTTACGTAGCAAGGATGATGTTCTCAAAAAAGCAATTGACATTGCAATTATTCTTCTTAGCGACTAACGCAATATATTAGCAGATGATGATTTGGGTTGTCACTGCCGGTCCTAAGCCCCGGAAAAGGAGGAAGGTAAGGCGTGGAGCTAACAACCCCACCCTGTAAAAATAACTTGTTACGAAACCTGAGAAGCCTGAGAAACCACGGAAACGCCCAAAGCAAGGGATTGGGTATCGGGTATAGGGACATGGAATGTCCTCAGCTGGTACAGACCGGGAGCCTCTCTCAACGCTATACGCGAACTAGAAAAATATAAAATAGACATAACAGCAGTCCAGGTAGTCCATTGGACGGGGTCGAGAATTATTTAAGTTAACCAATCCGTAATATTCTACAGTGGATCCCAAGATAGACACGAATATGGGACAGGATTTGTTATCAGAAAAGAACTATCGAACAAAATAATATCATTCCACCCTATAAATGAAAGAATATGCTGCATTAGAATGCGTAGTATGTGGTATAACGTATCTCTTATATCAGTGCACGCTCCTACAGAAGACTCAGATGAAGTAAATAAAGATAATTTCTATGATATCCTAGAACAGGTACTGAATAGAATACCCAAGCAAGATATAAAAATAATTCTTGGAGACTACAATGCCAAAATAGGAAAAGAGAAGACGGCGCGGCGTAACCCCATATCGGAAAATTCGCCCTACACAATATGTCCAATGATAATGGTTTAGGAGTTATTGATTTCGCAACTTTAAACAACTTACTTGTTAAGTCAACAATGTTCCCACATAAGAACATCCACAAACAGACCTGGAACTACATCGATGGAGTAACAAGAAACCAAATAGTAGACGCAAGATATAGCAGGAATATTCTGGATATAAAAGCTGCAGAGGTGCAGATGGAGACCTTGACCATATTCTAGTAAGAGCAAAAACGAGAATACGTATATTAGCTCACAAAGGAAAGAACCGCAGCAAGGAAATACCATGGGATACAGAAAAACTAAAAGAACATGAAATAAATCAACTCTACCAGAATGAAATGGAGCAAACACAAGAAGGTCCAGAAATTGAGCATATATGGAAGCAAAGAGGGGCAGGTACAGCTGACGTCAATGATAGAGTACTAGGACCAAGACCGAAACCAAAAGTAAACGAATGGTACGATGCCGATTGCGAAAAGCTAAATAAACAAAAAACTAGAGCTAGACTTCTAATGGTCAAAAATCCATCAAACCACAACGTTTCTACATACAATAACATCGGAAGTAGGATGAGGAAAACTATCAGGAGCAAGAAAAGAGCAACTCAAAATGAAAAATACGCAGAACTAGATCGTAACAGACAGTAAGGTAATATAAGACGATTCTACAAGGAGGTCGGCAATTCAAAGAAAGAGTTTAGATCAAGGACCCTAACGATACTAAATAGCGGGAAGGGAGATCTGATAAGTAGGGAAAAGGAAAGACTACAAGCTTGGAAAGAAAATTTTAGACTCCTCAATCGGTCGAACGAAAAAGCTGCAGCAGAAAAAAACATAGAAGCGCCTAGTCTCGTAGAAACTATTGAAGCTATCAAAAAACCTAAAAATAATAAAGCACCTGGACGAGATCGGATTCCGACAGAATTTCTAAAATAGGGTGGAGACACACTTCATACACATACACTACACCATTTGATAACACGTATTTGCAATGAAGGAATAATCCCATCCGAATGGAAGGAGGGAGTGATCATACCAATACATAAAAAGGCGATTGCCCCTATAAGGTCCTGTCAAACATATTAAGCGTCGCGCAAACCAGAGCGGTGGCGGTGGCGGTAAAATACTGTGCGTATAAGTTAATTAAAGACCGCAAACAGAAGCGATCTGGCAAATACACGTACAGTATTTTACCGCCACCGCGCCCGCCACCGCGCCCGCCACCGCTCTGGTTTGCGCGACGCTTAACTGAGCCGAATAACACCATATGCTAGTGAAATTGTTGGTGTATACCGTGGATTCCGTAGCGGAAAACCAACAACGAACCAACTGTTCTCGATAAGACAGCTACTTGAAAAGTGCTAGGAATTCAACAAAGATCTCCACAATCTATTTGTGTATTTCAAACAGGCGTATGACAGTGCAATCCGAATACACCTGTGGGAAGTCATGGAGGAATTCGGAATTCCAAATAAGTTAATATGCATGGTAAAGACTTGCGTGGAAGGACCAATAAATAGCGTAAGAGTGGAGTGGCAAAATAGCGAAAAGTTCCCTGTTGAAAATGGACTTAAACAAGGAGACGCGCTGTCCCCAGTTCTATTTAACTTGGCCCTTGAGAAAGTAGTGAGAGTAGCCCAAACAGACACACGCATATTTTGAGCCAATAGACCTAGCCTGCTCCTAGCATATGCTGATGACATCAATTTTGTAGGAAAGAGCACAGTTAACGTTAAGGAAATGTTTGTACAGATGAAGAAAGAAGGTGAAAGGATGGGTCTGGCAGTAAACGAGACGAAGACGAAATATATGCATTTGACAGGAGAGGATAATAGATACCGAGTGGGACAAAATGTAACTTGAACGACTACAATTTTGAGAATGTCCAGTCTTTCTAATATCTAGGTTCTCTGATAACAGCGGACAATAATATGAAGGACGAAGTAAAACACCGAATAACCCAGGGAAACAAATGTTTCTTCTCTATGCAGGAGGTGCTGAAGTCAAAATATATTACACGGTAAACAAAAATCAACAAATACAAGACGGTAACAAGACCTGTCATCCTGTATGGATGTGAGACATGGACAATGACAATTTTCGGTACACAACTGTGTTTAGAAAGTTTGAAAGGAAAATATTGAGGAGATTTTTTTGGATCGGTTATTGACCAGCAAACTGGCGCATATAGAATACGGACTAATATCGAACTCTCTCAACTATACGACTCCCGACTAGGATGGATTGGCCACGTCCAGCGTAGTAACAACAAAAGTCATATAAAGAATATATGGGAGGAAGCCCCAACAGCAAAGAGACCCCTGGGAAGACCTAAGCTGAGATTTAGAGACAACATCCGCAAAGACTTGCAAATAATGGCAATTAATAACTGGGAAAATGCGCACTCGATGGAGAGAAGTGGTTCAAGCAGCCAAGACTCACTAAGGGTTGTAGTGCTACAGTGTTGCTGTTGATGATGATTTGGCCGAGGAGGATAACATTAAAGTGAACGATTTGCCTCCTTCTCAACGAAGAGAAGAAACTGAAATGTCTGAACAAAATTCTACGGAAGAATGGGAAGATGAATATAAAATTTCTCTGTTAGAGGTTCGTAATTTAATAATATCCAAACGATGTTTTTATCACAGAGAAAAAAGGAGCTGCATGTGAAAGAAATACGTTATAGAAAATTGAAGTGTTGATCTAGAGTGGCCGAATTTATTTTTTCCTTCTAGCAACCCCTCGCCAAGACAGATCTTTGAAAATTATTTCGATAAGGTTATAATGTATATGTTTGTTATTTACACTAATAAGTACAGAGCTAATTAAAATTGACGGTCAGATATTACTGTAGAGGAAGTTTTATTCAAATGTTGCTTTTAAGTGGGGACATGTCTATGATATTTGAAGAGAATTATCCTGATTCTCACTGAGGAAGTATGTTCCTTCTTTAATAAAATTGTGCTTCTTATATAAAATAACACTCGATTTCTTGCTCCCATTAAACAGATTCACTGCGTTGAGGAAGCTATGGTGCCTTCTGTCGGCCGCCACGGGTGCAGTGCAATATAGATTTAAACTATAGGTCAAAGCTTCAATTACTGTAAATATAGTGTGGTATGAACCATATTAAGGTGCAAAATCTCAAGTCGGGGACTGCAACAAAAACTTGGTCTTGGGGTCATCTATTATCTTGAAGTACAGGGTGTCCAATTTTAGATGATATTACGGAGTATCTCACTTACTAGTAAAGATAATGAGTTGCGATTTTACTTTTTTGTGGAAAGAATGATGGTATAAACAAAATTTGAATAGCCCGCTTCATTTCTGAGATACAGGGTGAAATTGAAAATATTGAATAATATATATAAGCCTAATTTTCATATTTCCACAAAATGTGTGTCTATACGCCACTCTGGATGAGTAAGTATAAGCATTGCCTTTTAAACAACAGTATAAGTATTAGTAGGTAGAAATTATTAGAACAATGGAATGCTAATTTTTTATTGGCAAGACAAAATGTATATTTTCTGTGTAATGTTGTATTTTTTACGATGGCTGGAAATGAAAATTATCAATATTTTGGAAAATATGACAAGTTAGTCAGCTTTATACAGAGCTATGAAAACTCCCGTGAAGCTTTGTGTTTATTTTTTAAGTATCATTTTAATTTATAGATATCCCGAAAGATGGCAACCTGATCCCTACCGCGATTTTCCTTATTATACGTTTTTTGGGAGGGGCAGTATAAGTCATATTTTTGAAAATATTAATAATTCTCATTTTCAGTCATCGTAAAAAATACAATATTACACAGAAAATATAAATTTTATAAGTGACAGGTCTTGCCAATAGAAAAAAGGTCATAATAATATCTGCCTACTAATAGGCACTTATACCGTTGTTTAAAAGATAATGCTTATATAAACAAGAGTCTAGGGCTCCAACTAAATTTTCGATCCGAAATAGTGCATGAGCAAAAATAAAACAGATGATTATTTAAAAGCTAACCTTCCTTAAAAACGAAGTTTACTTTAGATATTGAAAATTTTTATTGGATAAAACAATATATAATACAATATAATTTCATTGACAGCTCATAGCAAAACTCTGACTACGCCACTGGATTCTACGTAAAAAACTGTGTAAGATCAAGTTTTTAGCTTTGCGATATGTTAAAGGATACCAGTGATTTGGAGGGAGAGAGTTTCCCAAAATTAATTATTATCAATTTCGCACTGTATCTCAGAAACGAAGCGGGCCATAATATCTTCGAAAATGGGAATACATTCACATTTTATTTTCGAAATATAAACTACCCTACATTATTCATTTCGAACTTTTGTTCACAATTCTACCTCCAATCGAAACGCTAGATAAAAGGGAATCAAGGACACGGGTATGCGTTCTGATGGGGACCGTGGAGACTTTGATTTTCACTATCCAGTGAAAAATCTTTAATCGCTCTAAGGTGACCTGACAACACTATGGTTTACATCGTTTCAAATTATTGTGATGTGTTGTTCCCATTATTCCAGGATACCCGCTATTTTAGAAAGAAAAAGAGTATATCTGTCAGAGAGTTGCAAAATATGACACCAATAATATGGGAGGTGTCGACGGAAGCCAGCAAAATATTTGCTTATATCGTATAGCTATTAGAGGTAGAATGTGGCATTTTCGCATTATAGCATACTTGCTCGATGTTGCCGAGCAGAATGTATGGCAATTACATCGAAAACCAGGAGGCAAAGTGAATCACTTGGCCTTTCGGAAAAATGTTAGTATGTCCCTGCTTCAAAGCAAAAAAGAAGATAAGCATAAGGCATAAATTAAATACAAGGCTTAATAGACCTTTACTTTTAGAGAATGTGGATTTAAGGTACGATGGACTAAATCAACTAATTAAAGGGCAAAATAGACAGACAGCATGTAGATTGTGCCATAAGAAGGTATCAAAAAATGGTGGAAATGTATTCATTGCTTTATACCTTATCATTTGTGGTCGTAATAATTTTGCTTGGTTTTTATGTTTACACCAAATGTGTTTTTAATTAATAGTTTTTTGTGGAGTAGCTACTGCAATATTTTGGTTTAAATTAAAACAAGTTTTCACCTTGGTTTAATGTTACCAATTTTGGTTTTATATATTGTACTCACTCTGCTTTGAAAGGGACGCCCATTATTAATGTATTCACTATCATACGAATTTTGCAGTTTTTTAGGTTATTATATAATAGGGAATCATACCAAATAATAAATCAACTTAAATTTTGCCTGTAAATATATTCGGGCTTAGCAGGGCTAAAAGAATTGGCCGATGTGCAACATCGAATGTCATCAAAGCCATCTATTTTGTCTCGCAAATTGTTTTATATGCAAAAGAATGTGTAATTTTACTACTATTTCCCTCTAATAGGGAAAGTAAAGGGCGATTTTCACTTAGTTTTCGGTGAAAATAAAACTCTGGCATAATTACCCTAAAAAGTGCAGTGTTCTGGTGGTTTTCATTGCTTCTTACACGGTTGCTGAAATTTGGTTTTGATTATATAAAAAATTATCAGTTAGACAGTACATTACAAAACAAGTGTTAAAAGTGCAAATTTTCAAACGAGGAGGTTTTAGAAGGAAGCTTTAGCTGATGGGGGAAATCCTCCGACAGTATACAATATATTTTTTTCCTACGCCCACCTACGGAAATTACACAAAACACTCTTTAGCTCCTTAATAAATCGATTAATATTACAGAAGTGTTAGAATCTATATTTTGCAATTTAGTTACGTAAAATCATCATTTTGACACTGCTTGCCATTGTCAAAAGTGACTCATTTTACCACCTGTGTGAAAATCAGTTCCTTTTAACACTTGTTTTAAAATGAGTTTATTTTGTCACTAGTATGAGTTTAATCAGAAACACATATTGCGATAGAGCCAATTATACAACATATAAACACATGTTGATACAGATTTATTTATTTTTACTAGGAATTCAACGTTTTTATCATGAAATTAGGTATATCGATTATAATACGTACAATCTGATTTGGTATAAAAATTATACGTTAATTTTTGAAATGTATTGCCAGGGAATTCTGTTTGTTCACTACAATAATTATTAGTTGAAACCTGAGATGATACCACATCCACATTATTGAGAACAAACTGAAATCACATCCATTGTTATACTTTCTGATGAACTTTCTTTGAGAACTGCGATATTTGGCGATCTATTTTTCTCAACTATCTCCACCATCCAATAATGCATTATCGGTCTCTGTATCCAAGGAAAAAACGGCTATTTTGTACTTGATTTGGATGAATTTGAATATGTTTTCGGACTACTGCAATCAGATTAATTCCAGCAATATCATCTTTGATAATTTTAAAAAGTCTTGTATCTGGAATGCTTATTTTAATAAAAGAGTCGCAGCCGGCAAGGTCTTCGGTACGCATAATGAGGCTTTCACTTGTTCAGCAAATTATTGCTATTCCAACTATAAATATTTCCTTCCAGCCTAAATAAGTGTGACCATCAACTTTGATCCCAAATCAACCAAATTCTTTCTTGCTTAGCTTTTGATTTGTGACCTTCTGCGTTCCTTTTCAATAAATCAATCAAATTTGTGAATTTATTTCTATTCACAGCTTTATTTACAGATATTATTGTTCATAATATCGTATAGTGACCTTATATTGGCAAAGACTTGAACAGATGTGCTTTGTTTCAAAAATAAGCAGCTAGAACCTTTCCTGATATGGTTTTGTCAACATTAATATTCTTGATTTCGAATCATTCTTGGAAAGTAGATTATGCTGTTTCATACTTGGCAGCAAACTTGCTACTACATATTTTGCAATTTCTTCAACGTCCGAAGGTAGGAAACAAAATGAGAAATAAATTCCAATATTTTGACTAATGTATTACTTTTAATGAAAGGGGTCCTACCTACGAGATGGGTTCATAATTTCAAGAAACTAAATTCGTTTGGAAAAAAGAAAAACAAGAACCTATAGTTTTCGATCTAGATATGCAAACTGAGGTTATTTGTTCCTATAAATGCAAAGGTAATGAAAATGTATAAATTTCACACAGAAAATGAAAATTTTAAAAGAACTAAATTACGACAACACTCAAATATATATAAAAAAATTGGTTCAGTGATGAGACGTCCTTTTCCTAAATGATCATGTGAATAAACAGAACTGTCGCAACTGGGGCGACATTATTCCAAACCTTTTTAGAAATGGGAACACTCAGTAGCCCCAAAAAATTAATGTTGGGCGGTAATACTGGAAGACAATATTATATGTCCTTTTTATATCGAAGAAAATTTAATTTATGTACGGCTGACAAGTGACAAATAGGCAAAGACATAACTCACGCAGTGACCCTATCCCCTGACAAAAGTAGACTTCTCCCGGGAAACTGAGGCCCGAGAGCTTTCGCCATACATATTAGAGCTGATATTTAAGCGCATAAGGATACACGAATGTTAAAGCCGTCTTTAACTCAGGGAAAAGATGCTGTAAACAGGCATTTTGAAATGCAAATAAGCATTAAATTTATATACTTATGTCAGTTTTGACAAATTAGCCATAAGCAGAGCTTTTGTATGTAATTTATCATTATATTTAGAATATTCTGATGATTTATGTGCATGTCGCAAAATATAGCAATGCCTTTCTTTTGTTAGCTACCATTACAGGAATACTGCTTCCAGGTGCAATGCAAGTAATAGGTATTTATGCTACTAGTGTGTTATGTTGAAAATAAGTCGGCCGTAAGGCAGAGTGGTATAGTTTCTCAATTGACTTTTAAAACAAAACACCTGAGTGGCATACAAATTTTTATCCAACACCATTATTTTGTGTAAGTTTAAGTGTGTATTATTTTTTTGTCTAAGGTATTTCAGTGTGAAACCTGCTTTAATGCAACAAAGTGTCAGACTATGACTAACTTTTGACATGCTAGTTTAGCGGGTTGTTTTATCTGTTTTTGGTTGCTTGGGGATTTGTTTATTAAACAAATTTTGGCATTTATTGTCAGATTATATCCGATTATATTCCCAAAATCATTATCTATCAATTTGAGAAAATGGATGAAATTGATGAAAATTATGAACATTATTACAGAAGCGGAAGAAGCGTCAGTGCAAATACTACCAGAAAAATTTCGAGATTCTTATGACAAGGAGTACAAAGTTCTTGAGAAATGGATGGATTTAAGAAAGATAAAAGGTTTTAACGAAAACGTTTTGCTGGCCTATTTCTTGCATCTACAACAAAAATTTGCTCCATCGTCTCTATGGACTAAATATTCCATGCTTCGCTCTACACTTCATCTCTATAAGAAAATCGACTTTTCAATTTTTGGCAAACTAATTAGTTTTTTAAAAAGCAAACTAACCCAAGAAGTCCAAAACATTGGAAATAAATGAAATAAAACACTTTTTGAGTGAGGCTCCTGATAGTGAATTTCTACTAATGAAAGTAGCTTTGATTATAGGTATTGCCAGGGCTTGTAGATGCGATGAGCTAACACATTTAAAAATTTTAAATATTCAAGACAAAAGTAATTATACTTTCGTTGTTTTGCCCGATACAAAAACTACCACTATCCTTGAAAAAGGATTTCCATTAAACCCAGTTGATTTGTGCAAAAAATACATTTCATTAAGACCAAAGCTTACCGGTCACAGCCGCATTTTTGTCTTTTATAAACATGGCAAATGTACAAGTCAGTGTGTGAGTATCAATACTATGTCAAGAATTCCCTCCAAAATTGCTGCTTACTTAAACCTTAAAAATCAAGAACTGTACACCGGACATTGTTTGAGAATATCTTCCGCTACCCTGGTAGCTAATGCCGGGGCCAGCCTGACAACACTTAAGCGCCATGGAGGATGGAAATCCACATCGGAGGGCTACATCGAAGAATCCATTCAAAACAAAATTAAAATTGCGCAGAAAATTCAAGGGATCAGCAAAATATCAAACAAATGCCGGGTGGAACAAATGCCCTCAACTTCCAACATGGAAAATATGACATTATCCAGTTTATCCAAAACAATGACGGTTTCATTTAATATTAAGGTTAATTTTAATACCTGTAATAATATTGAAAATAAATAGTAGGTACTTTAAAAAAGAGCGTGAGTTATAAACCATAACCCACTAGGGGTTATGGTTTATAACTCACGTGTGTTATTTGATAGTTCAGTTGTCTAAAATGACATAAATAATGATGCTTAAATCTGACATGTGTTGGTTAAAATAATAATGATTTATGATAAACGCTTTAACACTCAACCGAAAGAACAGGAGGACAAGGACACACATCACGATCAACGGGACACGGACACCGTATTTTCAATAGATTATTATTACACAAATTCACACCAAACTGTTTTGATTTTGACGGTGATACACTCTGGTAACATGTCTGTAGGTCGACTTATGTTTGTGTAATTCGCCAGTTTTTTCTGGTATTTAATTTATCAGAGGTTAAGAGAAATAAGCCCCGGTGATATATTCTCGGAAATATTCGATAACGACATCTTTGAGTATCCTATTCAAGACTCAAAAAATAATCTAGAATTAAATGTTACCAAACAAGACCAAGAAATCTATTTAGCCCATTCTTATCTTATCTGGATACAACACCAAGTCTTCCAAATGCAACTTCTGCGATTCACAAGGAGATATATGCAACAGGTAGGTCTACATTTCCATAAGAACAGACAAATTTCTTACTATTTCGAGACTTTCTACACATTGTGTAGACAACACCCTCAATCAAACAATGACAAAAAGTGGAAACTAAAATCAATTCTCATTATGTTGCAAAATCGATCAGAATTTTTATCAGTCAGAGCAACCCTGACGGATCAATGACCGGGTACTTCAGAAGACGAGGTTGCAAGCAATATATACGATATAAGTCAACAAAGTTTGGAGACAAAACTTGGTGCCTGAAAACCCATGATTATCAACACCTTGGAATCTTAAAACTTTTGCAAAAACCAACCTTTTCCAAAAAAAGGCAAGAAAACCACGCACTCAAACTATCGCCCAATTGCCTTGCTTCCAATAATCTCCGAAGTCATGAAACGTCTAGTCATTCAGCAACTGCGGACTGCTCAACAAACTGCCGTCCTTCGGACTGCCAGCCCCTCTCCGCAGCTGGCTTGCCAGTTTCCTTAATAACCGATCTGTGCACGTTGCAGTTGATGGACATACCTCAGATACATTCACCATTAACGCGGGCATCCCTCAGGGCGCAATACTTTCACCAACTCTGTTTCTTATATATATTAATGACCTGTTGACCGAAGCGAATAATCCTGTTTACAGTTTTGCAGATGACAGTAACCTTGTCTCCAAATTTAGACAGACAGGAGCAGTTTACAGCAATTAATCAAAACCTGGAGAAAGTTCAAACTTGGGGCCACAGAAATTTCGTCCGGTTCAATGCAGCAAAAACCGAAGCAGCCACGTTTACCAAAAGGGCCAATTCGGCGGGCCTTGACAATATTATAGCAGGATCGACAATTCCTTCATCCTCGTCAATCGGACTAATGGGTGTCTAGGTAAACAGCAATATGCCCTGGCATGTCCTCGTTGCTAACATCGCTAAGTCAGCCTCCCAGAAGCTTGGTGCACTACTCGCAACAAAAAATTGTATACACCGCAGCAGTTGCTCTAGCTCTACAAAGCGCAAATAACACCGTGCTTAGAATATTGCTCACATACCTGGGGTGCCGCATCAAAGCACACCCTAAAGCTGCTGGATTCTATTCAGAAGAGAGCTGTACGTCTTGTGGGTGACCCGGAGTTGACCCGGAATCTGGATAGTCTGGAACACCGTAGACATGTGACCGAGATATCTCTGTTTTACGGCAGACGTACCCAGGATTTGGCCCGCCTCATCCAGCCACTGCTTGGGTTATTAACCCACTAGTCGGTTATGGTTTATAACTCACTAAAATAATAATCATTTATGATAAACGCTTTAACACATGTTCAACAGATTATTGTTACACAAATTCACACCAAACTGTTTTGATTTTGACGGTGATAAACTCAGGTAACATGTTCATAAATCGACTTATGTTCGTGTAATTCGATTTAAGTTTGTTCTTTTATAGTTAATTGAGTCAAAATGTATTTTTTCAGTATGAATGTTTCTTTTTTTATCTCTATCAGTGGAAGAAATGGTTAGAAGGCATAACGAGTTGAGTTTGAAGTCTATGCAGACGACGGCGACGATGATAGTGCTAGCGAGGTAGATGTAGTTGAATAGAACGAACATGACATAGGTACAGAACAAGAAGAATGCTTGAATGAAGATATTGTCGATGATGATGATATGAAGAAGATATGTAAATTTCAATTTACTTAGAGGAAAAATCAATGGAAAAATGTTTCCCCATCCATCTCTTGTATTAAAGCTACACTTTTGTGCTACGGATTCCGGGAGCAATTTTTATTTCAAAAACTGCAAATAGAACCACTTGATTGTTTTCTGAATTTTATAGATGTTGGGATGATCAACATTATTTTCGTATGTATAGAGTGGTCTGTTTGTGAGAGACTACCACCTAATCTCAGAAATATAATAGAATATAAAAAAAAGGTTTTATATAAAAGTTTTTCGGTGTTATTTATATTTTTATAATACACACATTATCTTAATTTAAATGGAGTATTGGTATGAATTTGGATAGTACCTTTAAAGATAGGTCCAATGATGTAATAATATAATAGTATGAGCCTATGGTGCTGCGTTTCGAATATATTGAAATCATTTTATAATAAATATAGATTAAAATTATAAATAATGTGTCGATACAGTTTTTGTGGTGGAAGGGACAAAGTTTCTTGGAATTATACTTGATTGTAAGCTAAAATTTGGATGTCAAATGGAAGAACTTAATAAGGAATTACAAAAAGTAATTTTTATGGTTACCATTCTAAAACAATACTTTATTATGCTCTGGTGTATTCTCAGATGAATTACAATAGTGAAGGGAAAATCGGATGATTTTTAGAATCGAATATCTTGCATTCGAATACAATGAATCGAATTATTTGCATTAGTCGCGATATCCCAAATGTTTCAATTAGCGATTCAACCTCTTGAGATTTAGAATAACTTCGAAGTTCTCGAATTCAAATTTACAAATTGTCTGATTCGGGATTGTTTGATCTTGAAGTCTTCGTTCTTGATACATTTAAGCATGAGAGTAAAATATTTAACAAAGACTAGCGATAGCATTCACGATTAAAAAGTAAAATATTGGTTAAAAGTTGTTTTGTTTAGATGTTATGTAAAAGTTTATTAAAGATTTACTAAAATCAACACATACTTTGATTATCTATATTGTATCTTCATTTTTTCTGAAAAGATTTTTTAGATTGATTTTTAATTTATCCTGTAAAGAGTAGCGTAGAAATTGTTGTCAATTAAAAAAAAAAATAATTTCCGGGTAACTATTTATACAAATTATTCATTATTTCTAGAAAAGCGGCATAATAAACAAGATTATTCGAGAAAAAATGTAAATAAAATCATTCAAATCTCATTCAAATCTATGCAGTATAAAAAAAATCCTCAGTATGCTGGAATACATTATGAAAAGCAGTTCCATGAAAACATGAAGAATATAAAATTTTATTAAAATTTAAGAAGCAATGAAAAGAACTTTTGCCCACGAATCTTCTATAATGTTTGCAAGACTATACGGAGCACTTTTAATTATGTTTCTATTTTAGTTGTTTAAACAATTTTGAGGTATATTCTTAGAATGGGATTTACCAATTGAAATAATGTAAATAAGGTATATGTATATTGTATTTGCTGACCTATCTCAGTATATATTGTAATATATTAGCAAGAGATTAATAATTGTAAAGTAAGTAAGAAAGTGAATAAAAATTTATTATATTTATTATATCCAAGGGAATGTAATGCATAAATATGTGTATCGTGACACCAAATTTGGATTAAGTGCTATTTTCAATCGAGTAATTATTTGATGTCTACCTCTCCCTTGCTACTATCCTCCACCTTTTCTTGGCAAGTTATCATGGTCACCCTTCTGCTATCGTATATATAAGGCTTGCACTATGTGCATCTACTTATAGAAGATACATAAATGGATGCTGGTTCTAATTATATACCTCTATGAAGTAAAGTAGGGTTGAAACCTGGTTCAAGTCAACACTGTTCGATATTATTAACAAAATCAATATCAATTCCATAAAACCAGATAAAGTTAGAAAGTCATAATTAGCAAGAAGTAATTTCATTGATCTTGCAAAAATAATACCTATTAGTATTCCTAATATTTACTACACGCTATGAAACTTAATCACATCAGTCAGATACGGCAAGGCTTAAAATATCGCCCATTTAATCCGAGATATAACACAACCTTTCCGTTTTACCTGTCCAAGTCAAATAGGTCAATATTTATGCTTCTCTGTTGGAAAAGGAGTTACTCGATTAATGAATATTTACGACACTGGGAAAGAAGATAAAGAATATTGACAAAATATGAAATATTAGTCTACAATGTTTTATTTCATTAAGAGTGGTGGAAAGAGGATAAACGTTTGCGTCATGGTTTAACTCTACTATAATAGAAAGCAACTAAGAAAAAGTTAAGCGACTGGATGAAATATATGTGAATTTATAGCAGAGGCCATTGATAAGAGCTATCTAGTTAATGTTATACTTAAAGATTTGTCTAAAACCTTTGATAGGCTTGGCTATTACACACCGCTTAGTACGCATAGCTCTACAGTACAGCAGGATGGTAGAACTGTATAAAATATTAAGAAAAGTCAAAGTCAAAAGTCAAATTTTATCCTTAACCTGCTCGTTTGGTATACAGGGTGGTAAATAGAATGCGAAAAATACAGATTTTATTACACACCTATCTTTAGGAGAGATATATTCATTTCATGCTTAGTAAGTACATCTTAGTATATTCTGCTAATGATGAACTACCATACTTAGGTATATACAGTTTGAATAAACTAGTGGCGTAGAATTGGATGGTCTAAGGTCAAATTTTGTACCGTACTTGATTAGCACACAGTATTTAGGAAACATTTTATGCTTTTATTTTTCTTTATTTAATTTACTACAAAAAGGTACTATTTTTTATACCACATAAAACGTAACCTTTATGTAAGAACAAACTTAAAAAAAAAACTTATTGCATGCATATTAAAATAAATTAATTACTTAGGTTTCATTAGGTACTCAGGTGATGATATTGTACCTGAATACATTTTGAGCTCCTTACTGCATCTGATTGGAATTCTTCCGCATTGAAAATCATGAATTCTTGGCACTTCCTTTATCGGAGCTGATAATTGGCTCTGACTATACAATTATTTTCAAGTATAATAAATGTCCCTAAATATCAAAATATTCATCTACTGATAATTTGTAGGAAAGTATGCTTTAATCTCTTTCAAACAGCTTGCTATTAGAATAAGATATGCATAGTTATAGGCAACGGAAAGATCAAGGTTGTATTTATAACAATATACAGTTTTGGTTCTGCCTAAATAGGTTATAGCAGGTAAACGAAGTGATATTAATTTTTTATGGGACGGCTTTTTCTTTGGTAGTGGCAAACACATTAATGGGAGATCCTATGAGCGGTGTGTGTGCGAAGATGCTGATTGACACGATTCTTGAATAATTGTTGGTTGTAATTAAGGGGAAGCAGACGTCCTGGGAGTGAGTTTCACAGTGATGAGACAAAGAACTTCTTGTAAAGCTATGTTCTAGCTATTTCCAATTGTATGACGAACTAGTGCCACTTGCCGTCAGTCGTAACTGTCTGACAGACGTTGCCAGTGGCGGGATAAGTCGGGCCACATCTTGGGCATATCTGCCGTGAAAGTATCTGTAAAACAGGGATATCTCGGTCACATGTCTGCGGTGTTCCAGACTATCAAGATTCCGGGTCAACTCCGGGTCGTCGACAAGACAGGCAGCAATCTTCTGAATGGAATCTAGCAGCTTTAGGGCGTGCTTTGGTGCCGCACTCTAGATGTGTGAGCAATATTCTAAGCACGGTATTATTTGCACTTTGTAGAGCAAGAGCCACTGCTGCGGTGTATACACTTTTTTGTTACGAAGTAGCGCACCAAGCTTCTGGGAGGCTGATTTTGCGATATTAGCAACGAGGTCATGCTAGGACATATTGCTGTCTACCGAGACACCCAACAGTCCGATTGACGAGGATGAAGGAATGGTCGAACCTGCCATAATATTGTCAGGGCCCGCCGAATTGGCCCTTTTGGTAAGCGTGGATGCTTGGGTTTTTGCTGCATTGAACTGGACCAAATTTCTGTCGCCTCAAGTTGGAACTTTCTCCAGCTTTTGATTAATTGCTGTAATCTGCTTCTGTCTGCGTTGATAAGTCTCAGCCGCTGGTAAACGTTTTCTGATCTAAATTGTCATCTGCAAAACTGTAAAGAGAATTATTCGTTTCGGTCAGCAGGTCATTAATATAGATGAGGAACAGAGTTGGTGAAGGTACTGCGCCCTGACGGATGCCCGCGTTAATGGTGAATGTTTTTGAGGTGTACCCATCAACTGGAACGTGCAGACATCAGCTCTTAAGGAAACTAGCAAGGCAGCTGCTGAGAGAGGCTGGCAGTCCGAAGGAGGGCAGTTTGTTGAGCAGTCCGCAGTTGCTGATTGACTACACGTTTCATGACTTTGGAGGTTATTGAAAGCAAGGCAATTGCCTTTTTTTGCAACATGTTGGTTTTTTGAAAGTCGCTCGAGTGACTTTCAAAGAAGATAGGTATATCCGTAAGATAGAGAAAAAAACCTGGAAAAAACGGGTGTTAGTTCGTTGGCACAGTTCGTTAACACGATGGCAGGTATTACGTCCGGTCCAGAAGCCTTTTGCAAAACTAGTTCTGTAAGGATTTTACGAATATCACGGTAATGAAACTTGACTTCTGCCATGGTAGTGTTGATGTTCGATATGGTGGGGAGAGTGTTGCCTTGGAGGATGTCTAAGGTAGAGTGCGATGAAAACATTTTGGCATGCATGTTTGCTTTTTCTTTTGTTCCTTTGCTGTAGTCGCCGTGATGCCATTTTCGTCTGTTCAGGGTGGGAGAGACGTTTTTGTAAAGTTATTACTTACTACATTATCGACCAGAAATTCCTGGAGCCACTGGATCATTGCAAAAGTTTAAGGTTTCAAATTTCAACTAATGGCTAAATTAGCTATAATAATTAACTTTAAGCAACAAAAGCAAAGTTGGGATATAAAGCACCTAAAGGAATGAAGAAGATTAGTAAGAGGAACCCATAGTACGAGGCATAATTGTGGCAGGAAATAAATCTAAATGTTACCTAAATACCCTTTAACACCTGAGTAATTTTTTGTTGTTAAATGCATGTCATAATTGTATAAGTGTGACAAATATGATATGATAACGTTGAAAAATAATTATTTTCAAGATCATGTTTAGTTTAACGCCCATGTTCTTATGAGCACCTTGGGCACTATTGAAGCTTATATTTTTAAAATAAAACATTTTAATCAAGATGAATAGGTTTACAAACATGTTACATTTACCACATTAGTTCCAAACTCCTTTTTTGCATATCTTTCATCCAGTCTAACTTATTTATCCAGATATTTTCTATATTGTTATCATTATCCAGACACATCATAATTCAACGCTATAAACTGTAGATGCTGAGTTGCCCTTCCACTTCACCGCGATCTAACTGTGAGATGTACTTACCGCGATTTTCTTTTTTCATTTGTTTGTAAGTTTTTATTTTGCAAGATGTGGGATTCCTTTTCTCAAGTATAGTGCCTATACTATAGCTATACTATAGCTCCTATTATGTGGTTCTTGTAGTATATTTGAGGGTTGTTTTCGCGCCATATAGAAATATATCTAGCATCTGAATCGATGGAGCGGCAGATTTTTTAATTTTTTCTTTGTATTCGTTGATGCCGTTTAGATCTTACCCAATATGATAATAAAATATCAAAAATTGGTAAGGTAACTGTCAAGGGTTTTCAGGCCCCAGGGTTTGTAGGAAGTAACCGATCATTGTTTTGTCGGAGCTACTCTGAGTGATAACTTTCTGAGAATTGATTTTGCAACATAATCAGAAGCGATTTTAGTTTCCACATTTTGCCATTTTCTGATGAAGAGGAGTTGTCCATAAAATGCAAAAGTTTTAAGATCCCTAAGTATCGATAATCACGGATTTTAAGGCACCAAGTTTTGTCTCCAAACTTTGTTGACTTATATCGAGTATACTGCTTGCAACCGCGTCTATTGAAATACTCGATCATTGACCCGTCAGGGCTGCTCTGACTGGTAAAATTCTGAGAATCGATTTTGCAACATAATGAGAAGTGATTTTAGTTTCCACTTTTTGTCATTGTTTGATGGAGAGGGGTTGTCTACAAAATGTGTAGAAAGTCTCGAAATAGTGAGGAATTTGTCTTCTCTTATGGAAATGTAGACCTACCCGTTGCACACATCTCCTTGTGAATCACAGAAGTTGCATTTGGAAGACTTTGTGTTGTATGCAGATAAGATAAGAATGGGCTAAATCGATTTCTTGGTCTTGTTTGGTAACATTTACTTCTAGATTATTTTTTGAGTCTTGAATAAGATACTCAAAGATGTCGTTACCGAATATTTCCGAGAATATATCACCGGGGCTTATTTATCTTAACCTCTGATAAATTAAATATCAAAAAAAAAAAAAAACTGGCGGTTGACTTAAATCTCCTTCTAACCATTCTGACTCGGCAGTGATTTTTTTTATGTTTTGTGTTGAATTTTGTTTAAGGTAATTGTCGTCTTCAGAAGGTTCCCTTGTTTCTTGTTCAAGTAAGTTTTCTTTCATATCTAAAACAAGTTCGGTACCGGCACGCAGCTGTCTGACTGATAAATTATCTAAAATCCCTCCATTTTCGTCTACCGAATCTTTGTCGGTGAGTACATTAGATCCCAGAGGTTCCATAAATATCTGATACACTATCTGGTCGTCTTCACTTATCATTACCAATGGCTCCTTCTATGGCTATTAAAAAAAATTAATATTGACCATCAAAGCTTTATATTTGTTATTTGGTAGCAGCTCCTAGCATGAACATATGATAACAGGTACATTTTAAAAGTTTTTGTGAAAAATATAAATTAACTAGATCAAAACTGAACAAAGTAAAGGAATGCGCCATGGTTGCAGCACGTGACATGAATATAAAGCGGCAAATACAATACGCATTTAACCTTTAAGAAGGTGAGCTGAAGAGCGCAAGACCTAATTTCGTTGATATCGTCCGGAGTTTACCTTGGTAAAAACCAAAACTTAAAAAGTAATCATCAAAGGTTTTGTAACAGCAAGGTTGTCTCCAAACCTTGTTGGCCTATTTCGGAAAAATTGCTTGCAGTCGTGTCTACCGAACTACTCGATCATTGAGACCGTTGAACATATCTCCTTGTGAATCCCAGCATTTGGAGGGCATCGTGTTGTATCCAGTTAATATTAGAATGGCTTAAAATATTTATAGGTCTTATTTGATATCATTTACGTCTGGATGATTTTTTGAAGACGCATATTTTCTACTTTCTTGAATAAAATACTCAAAGAGTCGTTATCGAATATTTCCGAGAATATACTACCGGGGCTTATTTCCCGGAACCTCTCATAACTTAAACATACGAAAAAACTGGCGGTCGAATTAAATCTTCTTCTATCCATTCTGTCTGCACAGTGACTTATTTTTTCTGCTGAATTTTTTTTAAGGTTATTGTCGTCTTCAGAAGGTTTCCTGCTTGTTCCTTCTTCAGGTGTATTTCCTTTATTATTTAAAACAACTTCTTGTTCGGCACGCAGCTATCTCCCTCATAAATTAATTAAAATCACTCCATCTTCGTTGGTAAACACATAAGATTCCGGAGGTTTCATAAATATCTAAGACACTTCCTGATCGTCGTCACTTTACAGCTTTTGTATCTGGAGCTTCGCCTCTACAGTCATACATTTATTATATGTTGTCCTCCAGTACTATTACTCAAATGTGCAATGAATATAGGCCACGCTAGTACAGTTTTGATATTTTTAATTTCAGTTTGTTCTATACAGATTCAAAATTTTTCCACTTTCCAGTATCAAAAATTGACTTACATTAGAAATAATTGTATACTTACATTTCTTAACTGTTTTTATTCCTATTTATTTGAATTAGTATCGTGTTTATCCTTAAGCTAATCGATTTTCTATAACAATAAAGTGAAGTAAAATAAATAAATAAATGCATCAAACATTAGGAACAGCAATTCGCTTTCAGGCCGAATGCATTTAAATTTTTATTCGCGACTTCAAGCAATTTTTCACTTCAATAAAAAGACCAATGTTGTAATTGAACTAAATCTTTTCCAGCAACCCAGACTTATTCTTTATTCGTGATCTCCTTTGTTTCCTACCCATTTTTCAACTGTCACTTAGATGCTTTGTTTTTTTCTGGCTACAGGTCCAGAAATCGCATCAGTGCCTGAACCTAATCTTTGAAAATAAATTGGTTAAATAACATAAAAGAATTACGGTATTGCTACATGGTCCGAAAAAGCTCCAGTATTATGTTTTCAGAAGGATATCCTGTTTATTGCGATATGCGATACCTTTTTACTAGACCGTGATGCACCACACAGGGGACTTTTACTTAGCTTTCAACTCCGCTCCGCCAAACATATATCAAATGAACTTATGTTCAATGAAACGATTAAATGATTTTCAGAACAAGTGAAAAAATTGTTTTGGTGTTCTAAAAAACGGTGCTTACACTTGATACACCAAAAAAGTAATCAGCTAATTTTGCTTATTAGTGTTCGCAGTTATTTAAACCTTTTTCCATACAACTGTTTTAAAATATGTTTTTGTAAACATTTCCTTCTCAGCTTTACGCACGTTTCATAGTTTCCATTTGTGCCTGTCTATGTAAATGCCAATGTAACAAACTATGGAAAATTGGCAAGTAAAACGTTGTAATTGAAATGGATACTGAAAAGCCGACAAATAAGTAATCAAACATATTAACACTACATATTTTTAGACGTCATATTTGCTCCACGTGAATTGAAAAAATTTAAATTCTATTTCAAATTGATCACGAACCCCGACTTCGAAGCATTCTTGTGACAAAAGCCCTTTGCTATACTTTGTAACAGCCGGAAATCTCATCTAGCATTTTACTTTTAAGTAATTTTTGTTATAAAATTTATATCCTTGGGGTGAGAAATCGCCCCAAAAGGCGGACGAACCAAATAGGTCTACGGCATGGCATAAGGATGCAGAAGGCAAGGAGAAACCACAATGACCCCCCAGTCCGCGGCAGGTTTAAATACCCAAGGGGTGCTAAGAATCCCCGCGTTTAATGATAGGACCCACCCGAAAGTGGAAAACAAACCAAAAAATGACAAAAACTTGAGCGTCAAAATTGACACTTTGAATTTCAAGAGCCTATACATGGCAGGCAAGCTCGATAATGTAATGAGATGGAAAGATTTAGTCTGGATGTTCTTGGTATCAGCGAGGTAAGATGGCCTAATAGTGGCAAGTGTGTATCAGATAGGTCAACCCTCTGGCAACTACTCTGGCAACAACCTCCCAAACCATTATAACTGTGTAGGTTTTGTAGTAAGGAGACAAACAAACAAATCAGTAATACATTTTGTTTCATACTCAGACAGAACGACCCTCCTACAGTTAAAGAGCCACATAAACATCATACAAGTTTACGCTCCGACAACAGATATGCCAGATACCGAAGTAGCGCAACTCTAGCAGGAAATGAAAAATTTGATAAGGATCGTAAAGAAAAATGAAGTCTTAATTATACTAGGAGACTTTAACGCAAAAGTTGGAAATGGCAGAGTTACAGACATTGTGGAGGAGTTCGAACTGGACGAACGAAATGCAAGAGGTTATGACCTGGTGCAGTTCTGCCAGGAAGGAAATATAATCATAGCTAATACTTGGTTCAAACTACCTCCAAGGAGATCGTACCCTTGGCAATCACCCCAACACACCAAGGACCATATCATAAGGAACCAGATAGACTATGTGCTCGTAAGAAAAAGGCATATAAATGGATTGCAGCGAGGTAAGATAAGATTTATTCTGGTGCAGATATTGGTTCCGATCATAACCCAGTGAAAGTAAGGTTGAGAGTAAGATTGATGAAAATCCGCCAACTCACAAAAGGAAACTTGCCATTGCAAATCTAAGAAAGAACGAAGAACAGTCAGGAATCAATTCAGGGAAACCATCGTAAGCAGTGGAAATGAAATGATCGGCCAAGGGAACAACAGGGGAAAGAAAAAGTGGATAACAGACGAGATACTGCAACTGATGGAAGAAAGAAGATCACACAAAAACCGGAATGAAGCTGAACACAAGCAATTGCAAAAACTAGTAAGAAGGGATATCCGGAGGGCAAAGGAGCACTGTATAAGGAACAAATGTGAAGAAATAGAGGAACTGGAAAGAATTCACGGCCACTTTAACATCCACAAAGTCGTAAGAGAAACAACGGGGCGAATAAAAACACAAAATCTCACAAGGCTTATGTGGGATAACGACGAACTTATCACGGACCCGCAAGAAATACTCGAACAGTGGAAGAATTACACAGTAAAACTCTTTTCACATAACGGCCCAAGAATATTTCACTAACAATATGAGGGACAAACGCCGCTTGAAATACTTAGGTCTGAAGCGGTAGAAGCAATTAAGTTATGCAAAACGGCAGAGCAACGGATCCAGATGAATTGTACATGAAGACCATTAAGATGCTTGATGAAGAGAGCAATGAGATACTCGTAAGAATTTTCAATGGAATATACAGCACGGGATAAATACTCAAACACGGGCTACACTTAACGTTTATACCAATACCGAAAAAACAAAATGCCACTAAGTGTGAGCGATCCCGAATGATAAGTTTGATGATTCAGGTCCTTAAACTTTTTCTGAAAATCAGACACAAAAGAATCTCTTATAAGTGCGAAGTAGATACCAGCAGCTGTCAGTCTGGGTTTCGAGAGGGGTTCGTTACCCGAGAAGTACTTTTCACTCTCATGTAGTTCAAAAGCAGAGACCAACGGAAAGACGTATACATCTGCTTTGTCGATTATAATAAAGCATTTGATTGTGTCAACTACACGGAATTAATAAAGTTCCTCCAGATCAAGGGCAGCAACGATATGAGCTTTATTATTATAGATACAAACTATACAAAAACCAAACTGTGTCTGTGATAGTTATAAACGGCAATACGGAAAGCTTCCCCATTGAACGCGGGAAACGGCAAGGGTGCGAGCTTATTCTACTTCTCTTTAATTTATACTCCGAGAAAATCTTCGAACGTGTACTGCAGGACGCAAGCGATGGTATCAAGATTAATGGTCACCTTGTGAATAATTTACGATATGCAGATGATACCGCAATGAAGAAGACGAACTGGGGCTAAAAATTAACATAACTAAAACTAAGGTGATGGCCATAAGCAGAACACCGGCGCAGTCAAATATAATATTATAAGGTAAACAAATACAGCAGTTCGATAAATTTAAATATCTTGGGAGCTGAATAACAGCAGACCTGGAACCAGACCTGGAACCAGACCTGGAAATACGTAGCCGAATAGAGCAGGCCAGAACAACATTTCTTAACATGAAAAACCTATTAAGCAATTAAAGCCTTAATTCGGAACTCTGCTGTCTTTTTGTTGAGTGTTATGTCCACTCGGTATTGCTATATGGCGTTTAGACATGGACACTGAAGGTCGCCACGCTGAACAGGTTAGAGGCATTTGAGATGTGGGTCTTCAGAAGAATGCTACAAATTTCATGAACAGAGCACTCAACCAATGCGAAAGTTTTGAGGCGCATGAGCAGGGAAAGCGAAATGCTGAAAATCGTCAAACGCCGGAAGACAGCTCATCTCGGGCACATTTTTCGTAACACCAAGTATCGGTTCTTGCATTTGATTATGCAGGGAAAGATCGAGGGAAAACCTGGTATAGATCGCAAGAAACACTCATGGCTCAAGAATATTAGAGATTGGACTGGTTTGGACGCTCAAGCATTGTTTAGAGTAGCCTAAGATCGAACTCAGTTTGCCCAGATTATGGCCAACCTGCAATGATGGAGACGGCACCGTAACAAGAAGAAATTTATAAAAGTTTACATTTCTCACATAGTATAGTAATACCTCTCCAACTAATTCGGGTAAAATTCGGCAATTTACATCTATAGCGTTTTTGTAGTGATCTGACGATCTCTTTTTTGATAATACGATTCATTTCATTGTTCTCCTGAAAGGAAAATGGGGGCCGCACATGTGCTTGCCTTAAACTAAAGTAAATATAAGAATAAGCTTGTCAACAATGTAACATTGTATAATATATTTGAACTCGAATGATCTCATAGTTAATTATTGTTATAAAATTCATTCATACATTTTGTGTGCTATGCCGTCCTCATAGCCCCGGTTGTTCTCCGGCATGTGCTTACCAAACAAAAGTAAATATTTAGTAATAGGTGGCTTTCAGGAACTTAAACCCCAAAATTGTCACCAGAATACGTTTGTCAACAACGCAACTTTGCTTGATATAATTGCACTCAAATCTAAAACTTAATTGATTTTATAAAATGCATACATTGGATGTGTGTAGTAAATCCTAATTCCAATTTCCTAGGATAACTAACTAGACTTTATTAGCCAAATTTCTGGATGGTCAGTGCATGTTTTCTGTGATGTATTTCGCCTTTTAGATAATGCTTCTATAGCACTTCATGCTTCTCTTCATTTGGTTAAATTAGGTTTCAACTTTTCTAGAATTAAAATTTTATTAAGACTTTGAAAAGGGATGAAAACAACAATAGAAAGTCATGTTAGAACGATTCATATTTCCTTTTCTTGATTGTCACGACCTGGTGGAAGTTAATTGTGGCCATATGTCATCATAAATTGTCATCCTATTTTGATTTTCATTAATGTAGCATTATCTTTTTTATTAAATTTTCTTTGTGATATTTAATTTCTGGAATAGAATTGTCATCTGTTGTCATCTGATATTTTGTTTTGCTTGTATCGTAGAAGAGACACTACTTAACCAACTAGGGATGATTACTTTGAACAACTATGTTATCGATCTTTGATTAATAAATATGTGCCTTCAACACAGCTTGTTTTGCGTTATTATTAAAGATTTTGGGTGTAGCATATAACAGGACCTAATTTGCACTCTTCGAAAACCACTCATTCTGGTCTACGCACAGTTAATTGCAAATTTTCTTGAATGAACTTTATTATTTCTCAGTTTCTTCTAAACTGAGGTGCAGGTAAATGAAATTAAGATCAAAAACAAAGAACTTGGCAACCTCTAAAGTAAAAATTACACGAAGCATAATTCTTTATTGTCCTTCTTTAATACATATCCAGATATCTAACAATGTGAAAATGTGTTCATATGTTCTATGACTGATAAAAACTTATTTTATTTTAGTGCACACATTCAAATTGCAAACTAATTGAGGTATATCGACTAGCTTTCCCATCGCAAAAAACGAATTATTAATTTTCTCCAGCAATGACGGTATGTATTCACAAAGAAGCCTAGCGGAAATTCCATTGCATTTAACGCCTGGCATACTTCTCCTTTTACTTCAGCTTCAGAGCAGGAATTGTCGACAATATAGTAAATTCAACTCATAGCACACTACGGCGAGATTATCTTGACCCAGATGTGAAAGAGCGGCATGTCAACATTAAGAATCATCTTAATTCTTATTAAATTATATATACACTTAGTAACTGGAAGGCGTTCATTTCCTACAGTACAGAAATGGCATAGCTATATAAAAATAAAAGACAATTTCTATCAAGCAGGCATATTTTTCAATTATTTCTTATTAATATGGGGTTAGAGTATTTCTTGAGGTAGTTTCTGAGAGCGCCTTAGATATAAAAGGAAAACAGTTAAACTAATAATAACGTAGACGCGCTGATGATACAGCGATTCTAGCAGACTATGTTGATGATATCCAAACTCTGATCGGTGCATATTAACGGCGCTAACAAAGTCTTGGGTCTGAAGTTGAACGTGGACAAGATCATATGATTATAAATATCCACAATAATGAGACTTAAACAGTTCAGGTACTTGCTTTGTATGTTAAATGACAAATGGGACCCCGAACTGGAGATCAGAACCAGACCAAAGCACGCTGGAGCAGTGCTCTTACGACTGCGAAGGGTTCTGACGGATCACTATGGAAGGGGTGGCCCCTAGCGGGCCTTGCGCTAAGGCCACCAATTGGACCCGTTGTGGCCCCAGCCCGCATTAGAGAACCTCCAGGATGCCGTTCCTCCTTAAGAAAGCCCGCATCTCCTTCAGACTAACACTACGCACTGAATCTGGCTCGATCGATGTCACGCCAAAGATTCTGAATCTTGCCCACGCAAAGGCGGGGCATTCCGTAAGTAGATGGTATGGGGTCTAGTCGTCCTCCATGCACCATCTACACTCCGCCTCCTCTGCAATTCTCAGCAGGGTCAGGTGCCGTCTAAGCCTACAGCGTCCTGTATAGAATCCTACCAGGGCCCTGCACTCCTTCCTAGGTAGGCACAACAGCCCCATGGCGAGACTCTTCGCAGGCCCATGTATCATGAGCCTCGTCTGTCTCATCCCCGTAGCCGTCGCCACACCTCCTCCACCCGATCCTCCATCCAGGCCTCCAAGGCTACTTCGCGGACACACTGGGCGATCCTCACATAGCACACCCGAGTATCCCGGTACCCAGACCAGCGTAACCTTTCCTCGCTTTGCAAGTTCAATCAGCCAGCTTCTACACTCCCTTACCAACAGAGAGCGCGTACGGACCGACTTCAGCGCCAGGAGTTGCTGTCGGAGCAGAAGAAAATCCTCCTGCCACCGACATTGAGCCTTAACGACTCACAGACCCCCATCATGATCGCAAACATTTCCGCTTGGAAAACCCTAGTATGCTCGCCAAGTGAGGCGTATAATTCCCGCCCCAGAGCCTCACAGTACGCACCTGCTCCGGAGAGTGTTTCCATTCTGGACCCGTCTGTAAACCAGACTAGCCCATCCCAGGTTCCCATCCTTCCCTCCGTCCAATCCTCCTTTGTAGGGAAGAGGAAGTTTAGCCCCTCGGGGGAGCCCATCTCAAGCACCATCGCGTCACCTGGCATACCCAGGATGGCTAGGTCCACAGACAGGCCTCGCCATAGACCACAATGGCCCCAGCAGGAGTCGTTGTCCCTCCACATCCCCACGTCAGCCAATCTTATGGCCGCTCTGGCTGCCTCGTGCCTCACCCGGTCCGTCAACAGGGGCAACCCCACCAGCAACTCTAGAGCACTTGTGGGTGCCGTCCTAATAACCCCGGTGATGCAAAGGCATGCAAGTCGCTGTAATTTGTCCAGCACTAGTCTGGACGCCATTTCATGGATAGCCCATCTGTGCATGAGCATCGGAGCGATCATCGTCCTGTATATCCATAGCATAGTTTTCGTCCGAAATCCCCAGGTCCCTCCCAGAGCCCTACGGCAAGCCCACAGGGCACTGAGCGCCGACGCGGTCTTGAGCCGAATGTGTTCCTGAAAGTTCAGTTTGGAGTCCAACCAGACACGCATTTCTTTGCCACAAGAGGGGTCTCTTCCAACGCGATGTTGGGAGAGACTTCCAACTTTCTTTTTCTGGTAAAGATGGCCATCTCTACCTTGCTGGGATTCACTCTGAGTTCGTTATCTCCACACCACTGTGAGAAGCTTTTCAGCGCTTCCTCCAGAAGCCTCTGCAATATTCCCACCTCGGTACCTTGTGTCATAATCACGACGTCGTCTGAATAGGTCTGTGCATAGACCCCATGCTCTACTCTCAGGCTACGTAGGATCTCATCCACCACTAGGCACCACAGGAGGGGGGACAGGACCACCCCCCCCCCAGGACATCCCTGCGATGTCTCAACCGCAACCCACCGAGCCCACGGCTATGTTATTGAAGGCTCCTTTAATATCCGCAAACGCGCACACCGATAGTCGTCCGCCCCCAGCCCCTCCTTCAGCCTCGATACCAGGTGGTGAACAGCCGAGTCCATCTACCTGCCCGTTTGACATGCGTGCAGTTCCGGACTCAGAGAGGCTCTTAGAGCCACCCACTCCCTAAGGTATCGGCCCACCAGCCTCTCTAGTGTCTTCATCAAGAAGCTGGTGAGACAAATAGGTCGATAAGATTTCGTATCGGTATAGTCGTACCCGCCTTGGGAATGAACACAACGCTGCTGTGCCTCCAGGGCTCCGGCACGTAACCGTGTGCGATAGAAGCCCTGAAAAGGTCCATCAGCGGCATGCTAAGAAGTCCTCCGTCACACTGCAACAGCGCTGGAAAGACCCCATCCTCACCTGCCACCGTAAACGTGGCGAAGGTCTCGATCGCCCACCTTAGCCTATTGTAGGTGACCATCTTTTTGGCAGTGCCATAGTCAGCTTTAATGCTGAACCCGGCTCCGCCCTCACCTCCCCGGCCCATGGCTGTTGAGCCTGGGAAGTGTGTGGTCAGTAGTTGGTGCAGAGTATCTGCCGGTGACGACATATAGCCTCCACCTGGCTTACGGACACTGTCCAATTTGATGAGTGGATCCCTTGACAGCACCTTCCAGAGCCTAGCAGCAGCCGGGGCTTGGGATAATCCTCCACAGTAGGCCCTCCAGGCACTCCTTCACGATCCTCTCAGCTCTCTTTTGTACTGTACCCGGCCCTCTTTATATAGGTCCCAATCAGTATCCACTCCGCTGTGTCTAGCCCTATTAAAAGCCTCCTCAGCTGTGTTCTCCAGGGTAGAATTCCACCAAGGAGTTTTCCCTTTACAGTGACGCTTAGTCACGGGGCAGTCCTATCCACCTTGCGGCGTCATCCAACTCATCGGCGGCACGGTACTTCCTCGGCATGTCCCCTAGACGCCAACTTAGCTCCTCCCTATAAAGGTCCCAGTTGGTTGCTTTGGTGTTCCTAACCTCCTCAGCGCTCGCTGAGGAAGGGCCCAGTTGTGTATTGATGTATCTGTGGTTCGACATCGAGTCTTCCACAGACACACCCCATTTCGTAATATCCGGGAATAAATCCCTGGTGCACAGAGTCAAGTCTATGACCGAGCTTCGTCCCGTAGTGTAGAAAGTGAGCTCACTCCCTCTGTTGGCTACCTGCAGCCCTACAGATGCAATGAATTCCAACAACTCTTCCCCACTCCGATTGGATCCAGCACTGCCTCACACTATGTGAAGCGCGTTGCGTTGCTATCACATCCAATCAGGAGTGGGATATTTACCTCCTCGCAATAGGTAACCAGATTCCTGATTCCTTCCGGCGAGCAGGATTGATCGACTGGGAAGTACGCTGACGCTAGTATCACCCTCTGTACTCCTACGTTTGTAGGAATCTTAACTATTAGAGGGACCAGGTCCCTGGTAGCCTTATCCCTTAGGAAAAAGGCCTCCAGTCCCACTGTCAATATACCTGCTCTGGGGTACCCTATAGTCGGATCCGGTGTATACAACACAGATCCCGCTATGGACAGCCCCTTTTTTCTGGATTTAACAATCCAAGGTTCCTAGATAAGTACAATTGCTGCACCCTCCTCTACTATTTTCCTGCATAAGTGGGCCGTAGCAGCCCTACTATGCTGCAGATTTATCTGTAAAATGGACATGGGCAACGCCCGCCTACCCTTCATTCATATTGAAGGTTACCCCTCAGTCTGAGTCAGACTGACGGAGCTCCTCCTCTGTGGCACTTCCCGGAGGAGGCCCCACCCCTACGCTAACTTCTGACTGAGGAGCGGCCAGCGGTGATCCCACCATGGCAGGACCGGCAGCCTCCTCAAAGGCACCCACATCCACGTCCATAGCGAGCTCATCCTCGGGGCCCTCTCGTCTGGAGCCGCTGGGCCCTCCTCAGGTCTCGACCCCGGTGCAGCCAAAGTTACCTTTACCTGCAACGCCAGGCAGAACAGGATTGAGCCCCTGGACGCAATGGTATCAGCGGACCTATCGTCCACCCCCATCACAATTCTGGAGCCATTCTCCTCCGTCGTCCTCTTCCAGACTCTCCAGAGTCAGCAGACCAAACCATTCTGTGCCTCAAGGCAGCGGACTATCGCTTCATCAGAGACGTCCGCCCCCAGCCCAGGGATCCAGACCGCCGCCCTCCTAAGCCTTAACCCTTGCGGGTACACCTCAACCAGGCGACTTCCCAGAGCCTGAAGTTAACCAGCTCCCTACGGAGTCACTCCCTGGATTCCTCGTCATTCGCAATGATCAGGATATGGCCCCGCCACACCCAGATCGTGCGGATCCTCGGGGGAGTTACATCTCCCCTCATAATGCTGAGGCTTACCCAACGATTGAGGGTCCCGATGAACCTCAGCACGTCCCCGGGAGACAGGTTTGTTTCCTGTCCCCGAAGACCCACCAAGATCCTCGGTCCCTTCCGCTGTGGCCGCCTGAGCGTATGACTGCGGGACCCATCGTGTGCAGCCACTCACAGTCGTACTTTCTTTCGCAGGTTCCTCTCTTTTGGTACCCGTCTTCTGCCGGTCTAGCCCGGGTGCCTTTGCATTGGCTCCTGAGCCGACCTTCCTTTTCCTCAAGTGCTATGTATGGTATTTTCTTCTGTACGGCATGACGGCATGGACACTTAAAGCCTCTTATATCAACAAACTTAAAACATTTGAAATATGGATCCTCCAGCGAATGCTTAACATATCATGAAAAACGAGAACGTGCCTAGTTTACCTGTTTGTAAATATTAAGAAAAGGAAAATATCAAATTTCGGACATCTTATGTAAGGAGATAGGTACGGTTTTCAACAACTTTTATTAGAGAGTAAAATCTAGGGCGGAGGGGATGTAAAGTATTATCAGGTCCACGTAAGGTCCGAAACTGGACCGGACTACATGACGTCGAACCACTGCACAATGCTGCATGAGATAGAAATATTAAGTTATAAGGAACTAAGAACACATACGCAGTTAGGAGTAGATAGGGGTTTCGATGGGAAATCGATGACAACGATATGAGCTTTTTATTATAGATACAAACTATAAAAAAATCAAACTGCGTCTGTGAGAGTTATAAACGGCAATACGGAAAGCTTCCCAATTGAACGCGGGATACGGCAAGAGTGCATGCTTTCTCCACTTCTCTTCAATTTATACCCCGAGAAAATCTTCGAACGTGCACTGTAGGACGCAAGCGATGGTATTAAGATTAATGGTCACCTTGTGAATAATTTACGATATGCAGATGATACCGCAATGAAGGAGACCAACTAGGGCTAAAAATTAACATAACTAAAACTAAGGTGATGGCCATAAGCAAAACACCGGTGCAGTCAAATATAATAATATATGGTAAAGAAATACAGCAGGTCGATAAATTTAAATATCTTGGGAGCTGGATAACAGCAGACTTGGAACCAGACCTGGAAATACGTAGCCGAATAGAGCAGGCCAGAACAACATTTCTTAACATGAAGAACCTATTAAGCAATTAAAGCCTTAATTCGGAACTCTGCTGTCTTTTTGTTGAGTGTTATGTCCACTCGGTATTGCTATATGGCGTTTAGACTTGGACACTGAAGGCCGCCACTGTGAACAGGTTAGAGGCATTTGAGATGTGGGTCTTCAGAGGAATGCTACGAATTTCATGAACAGAGCACTCAACCAATGCGAAAGTTTTGAGGCGCATGAGCAGGGAAAGAGAAATGCTGAAAATCGTAAAACGCCGGAAGACAGCTAGTTTGGGTTGATCTGCTTTCCTTTATTGAGATTTCAATGAACTTCGATGCACGAATTGTATAAGTATCATACGAATATTCCGTGAATTAAAACAACATATATTCATGTTATGATCAAAGATAACTGCTGACAAGTACTATTTTTCCTATAAAAATGTTCTAAATATTTTCTGAAATAATTTGAACAAATAGGTAAATTTAATATTGCAATTTGAATGATTGATTGTGATAAACTATGTAAATATATCTTGAAACAAAGTTATATTTCTCCTCGCCCATATCTAGAAAACTAATATTCTTCCAAACAAATATAAGAATGCAAAATAGTAGACCATGAAATATTCGAATTTCCTTAAAGTGTAATACCAGACTCGTACAATCTTTCAGTTGAACATTATTCATTTCAAAATGGATCGAGGAAAGTTGGGAAACTCATTAAAGGATTGTAGCAAGTTTTGCTAGGAAGAATTTTCATTGTTCTTGATATGAATGTAGAAGCTTGGCAATATAAAACAATATATAGACATTTATTTAGTTCCCTCCTTTACATGAATATATATGTTCGGTATAAACAATTAATTTTTAAATCATTTATAACCACGAAGGTGGTATTTAACTTTATAATTGACCCCTTTAATTAGCGGACTGTATTAACATAGGTAGGTAAGATTATATTCATAGGGTGTGAATTAAAACATGTGTTTTAGATATTAGGTACTTTAATCATGCAAGATTTAATTTGCATTAAATATGATCAATATATAAAGTATTTTATGTCATACCAATACATTATTGTGTTTTTATACCTTAGATACAATTTACATAATGGATTGCTTTATGCCCGTGCGGGCATAAAGTCCACTTTATGGCCCGTGCGGGCATAAAGTACACTTTATGGACTCAAATAATTGAATTGAATTCGTATTTTTTTTAAGTATGTACATATTGTGAATGCAATAACGAACTAGTATGACAAAAAAGTTTGTATGCACCACGGGTATTAATAGATCTACTTAATACCCTTGGTACATAAATAACTATTCTAACTAGGATGCATTCATATTTTCACACATAAAACTAAATACTTTACATCAGGTTAACTAGGAGTAAATATTTAACAAAACTTCTTGATTATTTAAATTTAACATACACTTCTTTCTTTCTATTGAATTTAATCAACCTTCTATTAATTCAACTAACTGCTTTTCGGTTCACATTTCGTCTTACTTTTCTTCTACAATTCTCTCAACTTAACGTCACCAGGGAACAGATTTTTCTTACTACAATTTTCTAACAGCCATTTTACCTTCTTCAATCGGCAACAACAGAAGAGGCGCTACGGCGGCGGTTCAGTTGTAAAAAAATGCGTAAAAACGACCAAAAGAGTTCCTAAATCCAAGTATGGAAAAGGAGAACAGAGTACACGAGATATTGTCTAAATATTTGTGCAAACACATGAGAAAGGGGCCTAATATTTTGGTAGATGTGCTACAGATGAACGATTGTACTGCACATCCACTTCTCTAGAAGTTGATAGAATATCGGCAATGACATGGGCGAGCTCATTATCGCATTTGAGAGTGTAAAAAATGTTTTCCTTTATTTTATATTATGTTGTTTACGTAACATTAACGGACACAAACATATATTGGAGACAAAAACGATCAAAATCGTTTTCTTTGAGGAGGAGTGACAACTTGCTTTTCAGCGATTCTTTCATATAATAGAATCTATTCTACCGAAAATCCAGGTTCGGACTAAGGAGTAACTGAATTAAAATGCTTTAAATGCACCTATTGCTGTATACCTGGGGTGAAAGAAATTTATTTGGGTTTTAATTATGACTAAACCATACTACGAACAAGCAGGGCATTATGGCCAATAAATACGGTGAAAACCTATAAACTGATACACATACTGGGTGGTTGCCCAACAATATATAAACAATTTCAAATGATAATACATGTGACACAAATAATCTTGGGTTTCCCTGTACAAATGAGTCGTTATAATTCTAGCACAAACAACAAACATAACCTTAAATAAAATAAAATCACGCAAACGTAGCAAAGGCGTTCGAAGCCTTGGCGTCGATAATCAGATCGGACCCCTAGACACTAGTTTTAAAAGAGAGCGCAACACTGCAATTTTCCGAGAAATTTTACTAAAATATAAAACGCTCCCACAGCCATAACAACCAATTAGATGGCTCTTTTTTCAAAAAATCTAGATTTATTTGATTAAAAATATACCGATGACAGAAAAAAATACGTATTTAGATAACATATTACCTGTGTCCAACTCGAGAAGTTTTTTTTCAGTGCGGCAAAGTATCACTTTGCGCTCCTAATAAACGTTTGGATAATTTAATCTGTTTTTGTTTTTTTTTTCTCAAATATTTTATGAATATGCTGTGTATACCTGAGTTTGAATCTAATTAACATAGGATTACAATCAAAAAAGTTAAGTAAGAACAAAGATGATAAAGTTCTATTGGAGTGTCAAAGGCAACAATGCTGGATGTCATAATGAGGTAAATAAAATATGGAAAATATTTGTGTTTCTACATTATTTCTAAAGCATAAAACTGCTTACAAACATTAAGGCAGATCACTGACACAATGCATAGCTTTTTCAGAAATTGAATTACTTACTTATACGTATACAATATTTTTGTACATGTCACAAACAACAACACATTATTTATTTTTGCTACTCTATAATTTATAGCTCATGATTAAAGTCCGGATTTATAAGCATAATGCTTAAGATAAGTAATAAAAGCTGATGAAATTTCTTCATAAATATGGCCGAAACATGAAAAAATGCATTATCTGACAAAAAATGTTTATGCTTTTTTTCTTTTTTTTTAAGTTTTGTGCTTTTTTCAACCTTTCGTGCATATTTGATGCTTTTCTACATATATTTTAACGAAATTGCATAAAAAAGTCCCAAACCAGCCTTAAAATCAAGCCCCAGCAACCCCGATTTAATTCCAGGTAGTCTTCCACGTGGTACATCTACCATGAAAATATAGACCCTGCAGGTTATCTCCTTATACCGGAACCTACTGGTTAAAAACCGCGCGGGCCCCTATTCGCCGGATAGGTTCCACGAATTTAGGGGCCGATCTGGGGTTATATTTCAAGGGACGAAAGGAAACCATTCAGCTTTGAAAATTTTCGAAATATCTGTTATTTTCGGTTTCTACCGCGGAACCTATCGGCGATAAGTTCACGTCGAGGTCGGATTTGAACTGGGCGTGGCGAAAACCCCCCTAGCCAGAATTTTACCCCTCCAGGTCGAACGACACCAAGAGTTCCTATTTAGGAACCCCTAGCAGACTTAGCGACTTAAAATCGGGGGGGGGGGGGGGTTCGGACCGATGCCCTCCATCCCCATGCCGAATACGAACTGTCGAGTACTTTTTTTTAAAGTCTAATTCGTACGGGGCGGGGGGCAATTTTTAGGTCTCGTTCCGAAAAAATTGTTTTACGGCCTTGTCCAGTTCCCACCGCCAACCTATCGGAGGCAGGTTTCCGCCGATTCGAATTCGGCGTCGTCGAAAATCCCCTTAACCCAAATTTCATCCCTCTGTCTCCACGGGATCACCTCACCCCCTAAATAGGGGTCTTAGGTTCCCCAAAAAAAAAATCCGTTTAAACGGGACCCGTCCGACCTACCACACCGACTTTCGTCGATTTCCACCGATTAAATCAATTTTTTTATCGCGGAGCCTCCTTCTAGGGGCCACATTTTAGGTCCAAATTCGTTTTCCCCGACCCCGAAAACCCCCGAGTCCCCATTTTCGCCTAAATCTGAGCTGGCTCGTGTTCGGTCTAGTACCAGCTCACGTTCCCTATTGACGGGAAGCAAACAAGTTCTTGCAGAACGAATTTACATATTAAATAAGCTATGTTCATATTCTATTCAATATAAGTCTGATTGGTAAATGACGTCTTGTGGTTTGCCGGTTAGATCGTTCCTCAAATGTATCTTAATTAATCGAAACGGTAGATCTTTGACAGTAGTAATAATAATTGTTATAAACATATTGCTTAACATTTGAGCAGCTTGCAATCCCGTATGAACTATTTGTAACTGATTTAATGTAATTTATTGTTTAGTGCTTTACCGGCTTCTTACGGTCTCCCGCGTAATAATGGAATAATAAGGGAGAAATAAATAAATCATTTTGTTGTGCTGCTATTTTTTTAATAAAAAATATCTTGATTTAATAATAAAGTGATAACTAGGTAGATAATATCTACTCGTATAAAGATACGATAATAGATCAAAGCGATATTTCTGTCTCAACTTTGTGAGAAGCTTTTGAGGTTATTTGCACTTACATAATGAGTTTGAATATTGATCTAATTATTTTATTTGGATTTGTAAGCATTTTTAATTATGTAGAATTACCAGAAGTCAGGAACATAACAGAGAGAACATTCAAGAGTTCTGAATGCAAGTTTTTGAATTCTGGTTTGATGATCACTATTTTAATTTTAATGTGCCTATTCCTGGATGTAAATCTAAATATAATAGCTCATTAAATCACAAGCAATGCAAACAACCTATATCGGGTTTGGTATTTTCTAAAGGTGATAATTTAAGGTAGATATGCGCCGTAGTTCGTTATAAATACTGAAAGTAAGATTATACGGGAAGATAGTTACCTTCAGTTCGTTGGAAATTTGAAACAAATTACATTACACGTAAACTTAAATTAAATTTATAGAAATCTAATTGTTAAAAACATTTCCCAGTCCTAGAAGATCAACCAAAGAACGAAAGCGTTAACAAATTAAAAGTTTCAATAAATTATATGAAATATTTCAAAATGCCGATTTAATTGAAAATTTTGATCATTTGTGGTTAAATGCGAATAAGAAAATTAACATTTCTAGTAACTAGTATGTTAAAGTCGTAAATAATTAAAAAATATTGTTATATATTGTGAATTTAACAAACGATTGTTTAAGGTTGTAGATACTGAAAGTGGGAAAATACGGGAAGCTTGGAAATGTCAAAAAAGGCCGGTTACACCTAAACTTAAATTAAATGCATGTATTTATAGAAATCTGACCTAATTTTTATTAAAAATAGTTCCAATTCCTATAAAATCAACTATAGAACAAAAGTGTTAACAAATTGAAAATTTCAATGAATTATGTAAAATATTTAAAGAGGCCGATTTAATTGAAAATTTTGAAGATTTGATTTTTAATATGAACAACAAAATTATCATTTCTATTAACAGGTATGTTAAAATTGTAAATAATTATAGAATTTGTTTATTTACTCTGAATTTAACAAACGCTTCTTTAACGTTGTTAAACACTGAAAGTGAGATCATAAAGAAAATAATTATGTTCAGTCCGCTGAAAATTAAAAAAAAAATCCGTTAAACCTAAAGTTAAAATTAATGCATGTACTTATAGAACTTTGGACTATTATTTGTTGAAAATACTTCCAATTCCCAGAAAATCAACTAAAGAACGAACTTGTTAATACATTGAGAGTTCCAATAGATTATATGAAATATTTGAAAAGCCCGATTTAATTGAACATTTTGAAAATTTTATTTTAAATGTGAATAACAAAATTAACATTTATAGTAACTAGAATACAATAACTGTAAATAATAATAAAAAAAATTAGTATGTACTCTAAATTTAGCAAACAATTATTTTAGTTTCAGTTTATACTAGTATAATAGCGGCAGAAGTTTTTTTTATGGAGACAACCTAAGTTTTACATTTGATATGCAGGTGACTAGGTAGTCACAAATTGAAAATTTGCCTAGTCGTTTAAGAAGCATATATTAGGGAACCCATGTATTGCCGATTATATAGAAAAAATGTTAACATATTTGAACAAGGTCTTAAGTGGCCAAATTTGCTGCATGCGCAATGCTCATACGTCATCCATTTCGTTGTAGTCTGTCTAATTCACCTCGATGCAATGTTGCTATCACCTATTCATGGTTAGTAAATGGAGTCAGTTGTGGCTTAACTTTTCTGTTGATTTCCGCCGCTTGATTCTATTTACTAAATGTAACAATTTATTCCAGGCATGTGTATTTGCTTACTTGTTCTACTATTGTGTCACGTCCTATTTCCACTGCCGCACCTTTTTCGGTGCTTGTCAGAGTCTTTGCTTTTGGGTAAATAATTTATTTTAGATCTACCCCGTCTGCTTGTTCATCTAGGTTTCCTAAGGTTTTCTGTAGTTTTTTGTAGGTATGAGTCAGCGTAACCAATGGAGTTTCTTATATATATCTTCCAATGCTTGCTTCACTAAAAATGTTTCATTATATGGTATTTTTCTGTCTTTTAGTTTGTTTTGGTTCTACACGAAAAAATCTATTCTATATTTAAAAATAATGCAATACTTGAAATCTTAGACAGACGTGAAATATATTATTCTTATTAAGAGAGTAATCTACAATTAATTCAAAAATACACTTCGTGTTGACTTTAAATAATAGCAGTATTTATTTAAAAAATATTGTATTTAAATTGATAATAAAGTGTTCTGATATTCAAGAAAAACAATAAACTTAAGAGAAGATGAAACAGTACTTATGCCAAATGGAAATATTCTTGGTTTAAATGTGCAAAAATCACATTCGATAGTTTTGAACAGAATTATATTCTCCTTAAAACCAATACACTTATAATTACAGTAAATCTTTTATATTCATTCCAAGAATATTAGGAAAAAATAAGTATAACTATTTTTCATAAGAAGCTTACGATTTAGCGGGTGCCTGTTGGATCAGATTGTTATAGCATGAAGCATAGCATTGGATGTTCGACTACAAACGTGACCAGTTCGTTTCCGAATTTCGTTTTGAGTTCGTTTTAAAATGGAAGCTTTGTTAAGCGAATGGGGATTGGAAGATCTCACAAATCAGTTTAAACGTAAATATGATAATTGTATTCATTTATTTGCTTTTCTATGTACACGTAGGTTTAAATATTGTTTGCTTTATTTTAATTAATATATAGAGAACTTTGCTAGGTGTTTGGCGCCAAATCATGGCGTCCTACTTTTCGTTTGTCAAATTAGTCAGCTACATATTTAAATATTTCTTTGAGTTGCAGCATACATAATTATAGTATAATAACATAGTATTTCTAGGGATTATTTAAAGTATAGGCTAATGTATCGACATTATACATGTTAGGCGTTTTTCAATATTCACAAGTGTCAACGTCGATGCTGTCACTTGTTTTCTGTTCTAATCGACACTTGTGGACTCTTCTTCACTGATGAATATTCAAAGAGACCCAACCTGTATAGCTTATTGTTTACATCAACCCTAAAAGCGATATACTTGCCTATATATTATATCCAACAAAAAATAGTTTAAATTTAAACCTCTCAGCAGTATTTACAAGTTTTGTATTAAAATATTATACTCATCTTCTTTTTAACCGAGTTATGTTGAAAGCACTGTTAAGTTTACGCATTATGTATAATGTTAAGTTTTGTTCGTTTTGCAGTTCAGATGCATTCGTATATGTATGTATAACAATTTCTAGCTTCATTGTGTGGAATTGTTGTAATAATATTTAAATGCCGAATACTGTTTTTTCATTGTATTACATATTATATAAATAAATATGTTTTATATTTTAATAAAAATAAACTATATGAAATGAAACTATATACGTCCAAAAATAAATTATTTTTTATTCATATATATGTCAAAGTTGAATCAAGAACAAATAAAATATATCTAATATAGATGCACTCAAAATACGAGTTTGCTATTATCAAAACAAGAATAGATAAATTTCAAACGAATTATACCTCAATTATTGATACAAATATTAACCTATTCCTAATTTGTAAGTAGTTTTTATATTAAAACAAGAAAACCATATCTTTATATTCAAGATTGATTCTATATACTACAATAGAGTATTGTTATACTTGCGGAATGGGGAATATAGCATAGCGTTAATTCAAGATTATTAATCTTAATATTAGTGTAGCTTTTTTTTCGTGTATTTCTCTGTGTAATACATCCTAGTGTTTAGTCCAGATTTTAGTAAGGCACTTAAGGCACGTGATGTGGTATATGGTAGCTCTTTCTATGCAAACACCAAAAGAGCAATTCAAAAGATTCAAAATTCCTGTATGCGATTTGCCTATAATATCCCATATAGAAACCATATAACGCCATATCTTAATGACAATAATTTATTAAATATGACAAATAGACGAAAGCATCATATGTTTAACTAACTTTATTTATCGGATTATAAAGTAAGGCCAACCGGCAAACTTGCGAAATGAATTTTTGGATTTTGAGCATAGACACATGACGCGGAATAATGATATTTTTGTTGTGCCACGCCATAGAACCGCATCATTTCAGAGTTCTTTTAAATTTGAGGGGGTTAAAATGTGGAAAATTGTGGAATAGTATTCCATCCTGTATTAAACAGCTATCTTTAAAACTATTTTCTAAAAAATCAAATCACAGTTACTAGTTGAACAAAGAATAGGTAGGTAGGATAAAAATTTAAAAAAAAATTCTTATTTGGCATTAGTTAAGGACTTTGTCAAAAAAAAATAAAAAAAAAATTAAAAATGTCTGCTCCTGTCGAGAGAAAAAAGAATGTCTTTACCCTTGTAGACATCGGCATTTCGCTTTTTTTGGGGTCTTGAATATTGGGCGATACCCTCCTTGGTTCGTTTATCCGCTGCCGCATCTGTCGCTCTCCCGTTCTGGAATAATTTTCTTTTACTTATTATTATTAGCTTTTTTGGATTTATTTTATATAAATTAGATTTTTAAGGGTTATTTCATCTGTATCAACAGATTAACGGTTTTTATAATCGGGAATTAATCCTTTTTGTCAAAATTTTAATTAGATTTATAACTGTATTTTATAACTTTATATGGGCAAATAAAACATTTGAATTTGAATTTGAATTATACTTAGCGTTAAAAAGCGTTATTGTAGTGTATTGTGAGTGCTATATACCATTTATCTCAATATCGTATTAGGAACATTTAACATTTTCACAGTTGGAAGCCGTTCTAGGTGGTAGTTGCATACGCCTACTCGCATCGTCCGGTGAAAGACCACCCCACCAGAACTGGGAAGCGCTAAGTGGTTGTTCTGAATCACATTCCGCTTCCGCGCTGGTGATATCTGGTTCCACAATGGGAATATGTGGACACGATGGTGCTTCTAGGATCAAAATATTTCGGAAGTAAACTCCCCATTTGGATCACCGGGCGCTGGGTGGCCCTGGGAGCCCTTCATTCGCATTTCACAGCCAGCACAGATACGGAACCAATTTAGAATAGATTTCTGCAACATAAGAGGCATAAAGACAAACATAAATTTGATATACCAACATCTACAAGCAAAGAGACCACACATACTAGCCCTTACAGACACACATGTGTGTTCTACAGCAACAACAGCAAACTACCCCTATCCTGGTTATGACTTACACACCCGATTTAGACAACACTGGCAGCACTAGCTACCACTTTTGACTCAATACAGGTCGGTCACCCAAATTCAGAAATAATCGTTCTGGGAGACTTCAATGCCCACAACACCATTTCGCTGAAAAATCACAACGAGAGAAGCTGAAGCATTTGCCATCAGCTGCGGGCTTACTCAACTTGTAGAAGAACCAACTGGGGTCTCAAAGGGGGGCGAATTCGTCGCCTTCCTGGCTGTTTCTAACCACCAATCCTAGCCAGTACACAATTGTAGTTCGTCCGCCATTAGGTACTTCCGACCGCAAACTTATTACAGCTGTGTGTGAATTGACACTTCTACAGAAGGTTCCACCATTGCCTCGCAAAGTCTAGGATTACAATTCTACAAACTGGAACGGTCTAAGGGAGTTCTATCTAGATTTTCCTTGGCTCGACGTCTGATTTGGCACTAAGGACCCGACAGTCTGCTGCCAAGAGATTACGCAAGCAATTTCCTCAGGAATGGAAGCATACATCCCAAATTCCACAAAGTTATCGTCAAAATGAAAGCCCTAGTTTCACAGAAGATTCGAAAAAGTTGTAAGTAGGAAACAAGCCTACAAGTACTGCAGCAAAATCAGACCGCTGCGAGAACTGAATACAAACGTGTTATCGACGACACTAAGGACAAACACAATTAAAGGATCAGGAATAAACCTTTGCAATGCCCTAGTGGCTACAGGAATTTCTTTCTGGTCGGTAGCAGAGGCAGTAAGTAATACTTTTACAAAAACGTCTCTCTTACCTTTGAGAGACGAACATGGCATCACGGCGACTGCAGCCAAGGAAAAACCAAGCCTGCTCGCCAAATAATTTTCATCGCACTCTACCTTAGACGTCCCATAAAGACAAGGCTCTCACTACTATATCGAACATCAACACTACCATGGCAGAAGTCAAGTTTCATCACCGTGTTAGTCGTAAAATACTTAAAAAAATAGATACGCAAAAGGCATCAGGACCGGACGGAATACCTGCCATCGTGTTAATGAACTACGCCAACGAACTAACGCCCGTTTTTTCCAGGCTTTTTTCTCTGCCTTACGGAATAGGGATATACCCATCTTCTTGGAAAGTCGCTCGAGTGCAACCTGTTCCAAAAAATGGCAAGAAAACCTCGCCCTCAAACTATCGCTCAATTGCCTTGCTTCCAATAATCTCCAAAGTCATGGAGCGTGTAGTCAATCAGCAATTACTCAAGGACCTACACCAGAATAGTTAGCGATAATCAATATAGCTTTCGCAAAGAGAGATCGACAGGAGATATATTGGCCTATGTCACTCATGTATGGAGTAGGGCAATTAAGAACTGCGGAGATTCTCGAGCGATTGCCTTGGATATTTCACAGGCATTCGACAGAGTTTGGCATGACGGACTGCTCAACAATCTGCCGTCCATCGGACTACCAACCTTCCTCTGCCGCTGGCTTGCCAGCTTCCTTAAGAACCGATCTCTGCATGTTGTAGCTGATGGACACATCTCAGACATATTCACCATTAACGCGGGCGTGCCTCAAGGCGCAATACTTTCACCTCCTCTGTTCCGCATCTATATTAATGACCTGCTGACCGACACGAATAATCCTGTCTACAGATTTGCGGATTTTGTCTCCCAATTTAGATCAGGAAAATCTTTACTAGCGACTAAGACTTATCACCGCGCACAGGAGCAGATTACAGCAATTAATCAAGACCTGGAGAAAGTTCAAACTTGGGGCTACAGAAATTTCGTCCAGTTCAATGCAGCAAAGACCCAGGTAGCCACGTTTACCAAGAGGGCCAATATGGCGGGCCCTGACATCATTATGGCAGGATCGACCATTCCTTCATCCTTGTTAATCGGACTGCTGGGTGTCTCGGTCAACAGCAATATGTCCTGGCATGCCCACGTTGCTAACATCATAAAATCAGCCTCCCTGAAGCGGTAAGCGCGCTATTTCGCAACAAAAAGCTGTATACACCGCAGCAGTTGCTTTTACTCTACAAAGCGCAAATAAGAGCGGGCTTAAAATATTGCTCAGACATCTGGGGTGCCGCACCAAAGCACACCCTGAAGCTGCTGAATTCCATTCAGAGGAGAGTTGTCCGTCTTGTCGGCGACCCGGACTTTACCCGGAATCTGGATAGTCTAGAACACCGCAGACATGTAGCCGATATGTCCCTGTTTTACAGATACTTTCACGGCAGATGTTCCCAGGATTGGCCCGCCTCATCCCGCCCCTGGTAACGCCAGTCAGACGGTCACGACAGACAGCAAGAGCGCACCAGTTCGTCGTACAAGTGGAAATACCTAGAACATCGCTTTACAGGAACTCATTTGGCTGGCCCACTGCATCACTGTGGAACTCACACCCAGGACATATTCTGTTTCCCCCTAATTACATCCTACAACTACTCAAGAACCGTGTGAAGCAACATCTTCGCACACGCACCGCTCGTCGAGCGCCATAGGATCTCCCTTTATTGTGTGTGTCGATATCATAAAAAAGTTCTTCTTCTTTTGCTGCTATCCGAATGTGAACAAGAATTAACTAAAATAAATCACTATAAATATTACATATTTGTAACCATTTCCTTTAAATCAAAACAAAAACACATTTTACGTAAACCAAACCAAATTACAGTGTAATGTCATTCGTCTTTCTGTGGTTTAACATAAACTGTTTTCAGAGGTGAGATTACCCAAAATTTATGAAAAGTTAGCTTAGTTTCGTATTCAGTTAAAAATGCAAAGGCGGAAAGCAACCTCTCGTAAATACGAAATAACGATGGCATTTCAGAATCTTAAATCATGTTAATAGTTTTCCTGTTACTTGCAGTTTCTGTCTCAGATTTTCCCAACTTTAAATAAGGAATATGTTATTTGTGTATGCGTTAAATAAAGATAATTAGATTTTTGTATGCTATGCTTGCGGAACTAAATATTATTTTGATAATGTGGTTTAATTTTTGGTTACCAGTAATTCTTTTACTCATTAATATATCTTTTTAATGTACCTAATGTATCTGCCAGAAATCCCATTCATGGCACTCTATTATCAGTTGTCTTCTTCCAACAAGGATAAGACATTCAGTTTATATCATCTGCTTGAGTCACAGACGGTTGCTATTGTTGCCTCTTAAACCTTTAAAACAGCACTTCTTTGAGTTATTCGTGTCGCTTCCTATTATTCTCACAGGGATCCAAACATTAGACGACTTGTCTCTAACAATTTTCTGGGTCTTAACTACAAGCTAACCTATTTTATGCTCTCTTGGTTATAGATATAAGCGAACTTGTTTTATGCTGCTGAATTTTTCAAATGCTTCTAAACTGATGCAGCGCAGCTAGCTATAAAAAAACAACAGAAGCATTTTAAAACTAATTTACTTACATTTTTAGAGTGAAAATAGATTGTTTACCACTTGACATCAATATGCTTTAAATTAAGGTCAGCGATACCTCGCTTCCGACATACAGGGTTGTCATTTTTGTGACAGTATGCTCGAAAAGATATGATTGTGGCCTCTGATACCGATGTTAAAATGCATGTATGAATAAGTTTTCATCCGATATTATAAACTAGTATATCGTATTACAAGGTTCTTTAAAAAAAGAAGATTAAGGAACCGTTAAATGGGGAAAATTTTAGACGATTATCAATTATTATTATTATTAGTTTGAGTTTTGAAGACATTTTGGAAAAACAACGTTTTTATTTTTCAATATTTTGCAGATATGTGAAAATATTATTTGAACAGTTTTATTTACTATTTCTTTTTTTAGTCTTGCTATTTAACATCACCAGATTATTCTTCCTTGCTGGCGCCATATTGGATCTTTTGCGAAATAGATATAGCTTCATTTAAGCTTTTTAATGATATTTTACTTCTTAATAGAACAAATATGATATGGAACGACCCCTACATCTCAAATCTTAAGAGCATCATAAATAATTTAGCCGAAATAAACAATTCTATCTCATTTTAAAGCTCTAAAATATATATTTTCTATCAAAAGTAGCACCAATACAAAACGCTAGTAATTAATTAAGTGTACGGTGTTGAAATGAACGCCTATTACACCTTTTTGCTTTTTCGTATTATTCAATTCCCGTTCATTTTCTTTTAAAACCAGGTTCTTAGTACCAGTTTGTCTTTTCGTTTCAAAATATTAATTGAGATCTCAAATTTACGGGAACTCACAATTTAAGGTAGCATTTTTCTATTAATTCAGTGGTTAACCCCAATATGTTTCGAGTTTTAATGACAGTTCATCAAAACAACAAGAATATATATCAGGTATATTTCGATAAGGTCAGGTTCGGGGTGTTCACCCATAATGTCGCCCCCCCCCCCCCCCTTTAACTTTGTTAATTTTTAAACTACAAAAAAAAGTAAAAAAACAAAATTCTGCAGTTTTTAATGTAGTTTTTGCACACGTAAAGGAAAAACAAATAATTGTATAGTATACAGGGTAGAGCAAAAAGAAACATTTTTTTAAATCTAGCACCCATTTTTTATTCGATTTTTTCGATTCTACGTGAAATTCTAAGGATTTTTAATGTAACACACTATATGCCTATTCCTAATACTTTAGGAGTTATTGACAGTTGAAGTAGCTATTTTGTTTGTTCTTTTATTTTTTTATGGCAACAGCTACCTAAGAATATAACTTTTTGTTTAGCTTTCGAAGTCATTGAGGTATAAATATTGAGTTTTCTCAATTCGGCTGTTTTAAAAATGATTAAAGAATTATTATTATAATTAAACAATATCGACTTCAACTGTCAATAACTCCTAAAGTATTAGGAATAAGCATATAGTGTATTACATTAAAAATCCTTAGAATTTTAAGTAGAATCAAAAAATCGAATAAAAAATGGGGGCTAGATTTAAAAAAATTTTTCTTTTTGATCTACCCTAGTATACATACTATACAATTTTTTGTTTTTTTCTTTAGGTGTGCAAAAACTACATTAAAAACCCTACAATTTCGTTTTTTATTTTTTTGTAGCTTAAAAATTAACAAAGTTAAACGGGGGGAGGGACATTATGGGTGAACACCCTGTACTCTAGTCATTATATATTATAGGTAAGCTTACTCTTTAGGTCTTAATGTTAATCTGTAACCTGCAATCCTAGTCCTAATAGCTTCGAGTATACCTTCCCTCACGACGGGCGATGAATTTCGAACAGAGTTTCCTTTTATAGCATGTAGTACTTTTCGTTGCCTACTTATTTACTTTCACGACCCCCTGGTACTCAGAGACACTATTCGCGAGCTGCTCAATAGTGATTTACTATTTGAGCAGCATAACGGGTTAACCTTCGTGAAAATTTTTAGCTGACCAACTTTTTCGAGTTCCCTAATTTTTGGCCAGAATAACATGCTATCGCGCGTGAACAATCTTTTTCAACTATTTCCCAAATATTTCTTCTTCAACAATCTTTTTGTAGTGCTTTGTAGCTATTAAAACGTTTTTATTAAGTACACTTAAATCATAAGTCGCCGAAAAATTCCAATCTCGGGTTAAGGTACCTCAGCCATTTCCAAATTAGGATAATTAAAATTGGTTACTTCAATAACCATGGTTTTTGCATTTCAATCCCGGGTTTTTGCTCGATGAATATTCTTTATAGAAACGCCCCCCGGCCAAGGTTCTCTTTTCAGAACAAAGTGTTGGGTAACCTGAAGCGTGCAACTCGTGGGTCCTTGTAGTTAGGTCATCTAATCACGCGTTATAATGCAGTCGAAAAAAAATTAGCTTTCGTTTAAGCCTGATTTCGGTTTTTGTGAAGTTAAACACAATGCCATTTATTTGGATTATATTTCAATAGTAGGTTATTTTATTTCATAAAGGATGTAACAGGTGATATTTTTGAATTTTTCTGAGGCAAAATAGTTCAACTTTAGATACGGTTAGGGCATTACTTCTTGAAACTTGAATTTCAATTTAATTTTTTTAAAATAAAATTATTATTTTATTTAAATTTTCTCTCTTGGCGAACTAGTACAAACAACTGGAGTTATTTTAAAATTAATTTACAATAAATAAAATCATTTTTTGAAACACTTTAACCAAAATCAGTTACGAACTTCGATTAATTACAATGTGACGGATGTAAGAATACACCCGCCAAAATGCTAACCTTACCTGCATGTGGTGCGTTCAGCTGGATAACAGACGAGGTTCTGACGACCTAGTGAAGGCAATATAGCCTTCAGCGAAGATCCTGTCGGTGGAAGCGATACAACGTGAATAGCGAACGCAGCAATAGGATCAATATGAGAGCCTGGTGAAGGGCAGCAGCGTGCGTCAGTACCAAGTTAGGATGTAAAGGAAAATACTGTCTTATCATTGGAGTACCATACGCGGCGCTGAATCAGTTAGAGAAAAAGCAACAGAAAAACTACCGCATTATACATCCCAGGATATTTTCCGAAAACTATCATGTTGAAAGAAGAACAAACGACATACAGTCCAGGGCAGACCTTTGCTGGTCAAGAGATGAGAAGAATCATTCGGTTTCAGCTTGATATAATAGAAAGAACGTGGGACTTATATGCTGGCTGCAAAATAAAAAATGTATTCTAAGTAAGTATGAGAATGAACATTCATGTTCTCGGATTGAGCGGAGTTTGTTGGTCTGGGCACTGGTAGATTTTGATCAAATGAAAATATATTTTACTATTTTTTGTGGTACAGACTCAAGTCATAAGAAAGATGTAGGAATCTCAATAGCCGGAAGATTACGGAATGCAATAAAAACATTTGTTTCAATTGCCAAGACGATTCATTTACTTGGAAAGCCCAAGAACATCAATATAATTTAAGCATATACCTGTTATGTGAACAAAAAACCAACAAAATTAATATACTGGTGGAAGATTTCACTTCAAAGGATAGAAAGGACCAATTGTGATACATTATGGAAGCATATGGATTAAAGTATAGAAATGCGAGAAAATGGTGCAGTGCAGTTAAAAAAATGAGCTGGTGATAATAAGCACGTGGCACCTCCTAGGTGTCTTTAGGCTTGGAGATCATCACAAAACACCGAACAACTTATAGGCCGCAATCAGATCGATTATATAACAGACGCTACACTACCTGGGTCGGATTTAAGATCAGGCCATAACTCTTCATTCTTCATTCGACTAGAAAAATACTTAATATCATCATACCCAAAGATCAAGAAAGTTTACATAATGTACATATTATCAACAAAATACAAATTTTTAAATTACAGATTATATTGAAGATTCCTTACTGATTCAATATAAGGGAAATATTTAAAAGTGAAAATAACAGGCATCCTCGTAACTCCAAAATAATGGCTAAAAATGCACGAATGGTAAGCATCATACTAAACATGATGGAAAACTATGGTCCGAAGAGACTACGATGGATTCCAGAGGTTTGAAACAAAAATTCTGAATTAAGCTAGCAAAGGAAAAATTTGATGATAGGGCTATGTGCTAAAGCTGAACATATTTCCTGTCTCGGAGATTTTATGGAGTTTGTAACCACATAAAAGATTAAAGAAAGAAGAACTGTGATATCTGTAATGACAGGGGTAAAGGAATCATAGAACAGAGCGAATTGCTATGCATGTGGAAGACTTACACAAATAAGCTGCTCGATAACTTAAAATTTAATGAAGCCATGATATATGCTTAGAACCGTTCGCATATGAATTAATATAACCTAACAACTGAGTAGAGGTAATTTCTCTTTTGATACTTTATTATTAACAAATTCTTATCAGCCAATGGTAATAGTATCTGGCTCCCTTGGATTTGGAAACCCAAACTTTCCTTCACAACTTGGAGCGCAACGCTTCATATTATTTGAGACATATTGAAATGCGACAAATATTAAAATGAAACTTAAAAATTTGATACTTCAATCAAATTTTTGAAACACCTCTCGCCACACAACAAATAGTCTTGTTTAGAACACATATTTTACTCTACACTAGCCTGCCACTACTGGAATTCAATTGAAACATTCATTTAACTGTGACATGCTCTCGCCATTTTCGATCATGTTATTAGTTCATCTAGCTTATTTTCTTGATTTATCTACTCATCTCGTGTTTAAATATACTTTTTTTTTGTTTTTCCCTTCATTCATCTAATCGATTTCTAAAATAATTACATTATTATTACGTTTGCTACATCTGCTTATTACATCATAAAGGGTTCGGTAAGTCTTACGGCATAGCTTTGTATATAATATAACAATTAAAATGCTAGTGACATAATATGTATGACCGTACCCTGTAAAATGGCTAACGGTTTAACTCCAACTCTTATATTAATTAGGAAGCACGAATGATGTGACCTAGGACACTAAAAAGCAGGCAATCCCTTTTTATTCCTTAGGTGGAGGTACAGAAATGTGGATAATATTGTCTATTTTCCTTGTGTCGCACAAAATAGCTAATTTACCTTGACCCGGATGTTTCGACGCTAACCGCAAGCTCTAACTATACAAGATGATCATGCAATGCTTTTGCTAAGAAATATACCCTTGTTTTACGTTTTCTCCAGAATTGTCAAGTATTTTTTTTTCGCCACACATTCGAGGGATTGTGAATATGTATAGAGATGTGAGAGCGAGTAGAAATACTTGTTCTTTGCTTACTGTCATTGCTATTGTTTTCATTTCGAATTACTTGCAATATTTTCATCTCATTATAATAATCATAAATGTGGAGCGTTAAAGCAATATTTTTGTTAATCCCAGGAGACATATTAAATCGAAGACAATTTAGTTCGCCCAATAACACAGATAACAAATCATATGCACTATTAAGTCAGGAATTGCTAAGGAACAAGAGAAGCGAATTCCTTGGCCAGTTAATATAGTTTTGCTTTAGTTTGCAAAGTTGGAACAATACTTGAACTACGGTTAACTTATTGCGTAAACAAATTTATGTAACTGTATGCTGAGTGCACAGTCTGGGATTCAAGAAACAAAAAACGGGAAAGCTGTATTCTGTGCAAAATTTTATTAAAATCGGTGCAGAGCGTTCTCGGTCTGGAAGCAAGGTATAGCTTAATTACAACAAAATGATAATATGCACATAATTTAGAAAGGTAGATTGTTTTCATTGAGATATAGAAATATTACACATTAAAACTGAAATTCATTACATTTCTTAGTATCAGTTTTCTATTATAAGTAAATAATAGTGGCAAAAGCAATAATTACTATCTCTGATGCAATTTGTCAATACGCCAACATTGTTAATCGCAGTCATTCATGAAACCACGTTTTCAGATGTTCACATAATTTTAAAAAATTAAAAATTTTACATATAAGGTGTCCTCGGTTTTGGTTAAGGGTTGCATTAATGACTTAAAATATTAGTGTATTTTGGAATCTTCTCAGATCTGTTAGAACGTTGGATTAATAATGGATTTAGACCTCAGATTTCCGCCTCATGTTTCAGCTGCAATACAAAAAGCGTGCGGTAAGGTTAGATTTCTGTGCATGTATAAAGATATATTTGATATAGCTACTAGGTCCAGATTTTGCAGCTTTCTCATTTTATCACATTTGGGATATTGTGACATAGTGTACTGGCCAGCCCTGCTGCAGGTGAATAGATAGGGATTGCCTGCAGAATCTGTGTTCAAAATTTTCTTAAATATGTTCGTGTGTCTTCTGCTTTGCGGGGCCAAGTTGGTTGAATATGTAGTTTTTCTGCTGGATATAATGAACCTCCTAAATATATTTTTGAAATCTAACCAGGGCAGCAAATAGAGAACAGCAACCTAATAAGAGATACCTTTTAATTTTTTTTTATGAAAGAGGTAAGAGGAAAGAGGTTAAGTTTCAATAGTGGTTTTATTTCTAAAGGACAGACCGTTGTGTGTAAATCACACCTTAATACATCATGTTTATTAAAAATGTTAATTATTTTGTAAAGTTGTAATAACTAAAACAATCACTTTTTGCTATTTTCAAAATTGGTCTCCTAATAAGACAGTAAGGGTTTCTAATAAAAGACTGTCTCATGATAGGATCCTAATAGGATAGGATAGGAATAAGAATTTATAATAAAAGAATGTCTCATAATAGGATACCCAAAAAATCAAAAAGCATCTGAAGGAAATTCTTATTTTATTTCAATAGTAATCAAAACAGGGATCAAAATAACAAAACAACACTAAAATCTAACCGAAGAAAATCTTTTTTTCCCCTGTCTTTTTTTCGCACATAGGGCAAACAAATTGGGTGCTATCAACATCGCTGCAATCTTCGTTGCACCACTGAAAACAAACGAAATATCTAGCCCACTTTTGGGGAAATCTTCCATAGCAAAACTGACAGGCTGCAATCGTCTCAATCGGTCGAGTCATCATAAGGCACAGAAGCTTCTGAATATGAGCTGTTCGATATAATTTCAGCCTTTTTAATACTTCTAGTTTTGTATTTTTTTTTCTATTGTTCCCGACGTTTTTGGTTTCACATTTTTTTTTTGGTGGCGAATTCTTCTAAGTTTTCTTTATATAGGGTAGATGTTATTAACTTTCCTTTACCTTTCCATTTATAAGAATTTGCACCATAATTTGAAAAGGTGAATGGCATTGGATCAAATTATCTGGGAGAGACCAGCAAAAATGTATCAATTTTATCAGACCAATTGATGTTGGCAGAATCTAATCATGTTGATGGAGTTACCATAGGTGTTTTGGGCACTGCAGGAAAATCTGCAACTAAATCTAATGACACATTTGAAATATTTTTGTCCTTACTTCAAGTATTTCCACCTTCATTTTCTATATCAATTTTTTCTTTTATAGTTGGATTTTGCTCTTCTTCCAAAGAGTCAATTTCTCTAAAAACATTTCTTTTGCATTGTTGCAGACCAGGGGAGGGACGCATATTGATCCAGGTGGTGTGCCTTCCATTAGATGTTTCGACACTTTTTTACGACGAAACACTATTAAGGGTGGAACAAGGGTACTAGAAGCATTCATGGCTGTCGCAACGGTGACGAGTTTTCCTCTCTCTTATGGTGTCATGGCAAAATTCTGTTCTTCCTTTCAAGCCGATGATTTTGCTTTGTTTATGCTGCACAACCCTAATATCTGTTTCGTCATCTATGTGGAGAGAAATTTATTTTTTCCAGCTCCTTTTCGAGCATGTCAAAAAATGCGCAACGTTTTCGGCGTTAAACTTTTAACTCTGGCAGCAGACATTGCCTGTGGTCTACGTACAGACAACTGCTGGTGCCTAGTTAAAAACCTTCTAAGCCATTTTTATCCGCAGACACCTTTCCGCTGCTGAAAGGATGCTTCAAACCATTTCTAATTGCTAACTGAAATGACATATAATTAACATCTTTCCTTCGAAGACCATAATACTTTTTTCTATTTCTGCTTGCTTCATACCCAAAGATATTTTGAGGAGGTCCTCTGCATTGATGTCTTAAATATCGTTCAAATGTTCCTAAAAATAAAACATTTTGTTAAAGAAAAACTCAACAGATAAAATAAGTAAGCTTAAGTGTTTTGAAGGCCATAAGGTACCTCGTCCCCTTATATCTTACTACCTGAACAAGCCCTTATCATGGCATTTATCCCACTGCTTTCTTTTTTTATTGCCTCTAAGCATCTGCAAAAAATGTTCATTAAAACTATCAAGAAATAAAAAGATACCTTATATTAGGAACTTCGTTGTATCTCATATTAGAAACCATAGATAAAAATCCTTTGCATATATTTTTTCAAAAATTAGAAGAATTTTCTCGCGTTTTATATTTAAACAATAAAGCAACTTCCATACAACAGTGCAACACTTGTTTATTTCCACACTTTTTCAACAAAAAATCGCATCAAAATGGGCACTGATAAAATTTTGGTATTGCACTAATGCATAAAACCACATACACGTGCCGCGCTGTAACCGCAGCTAAAAATACCTCAAGCTGATCTAATATTTGACGTTCCGATAAATTAGTTTAAGTGGTTGTATCTAGATGGAGAATGTTATTTGAGGAGAAAATAGGATATCTCATAACAGGCTCCTTCCTACCTCACATATATATGATCTCGTAACCATTGTTCCCAAGCATGGCTCTGCTCTATTCCAGCGTTCATTTTCCTACAACGTCGTTAACTTATTTAATTCCCTTTCTAGTACAATCAGAATTACTTTGGTCGGATATTGTTTCATCCGAGAAATATAGACCTATTACTTTATTTTCAATGGTATCTTTTGCCGATATTATAATAATATTAGAGTTTAAGGTACACTATTTAATAACTGGTGCAGAACTTAGGTTAACTCGAAAACTTAAATAATGATTAGAGGCCTAAATTTAGCGACAATTCTTCAGTTTTAAGTTAAGTGCTCATAGTAGCAGAGTAGCTTTATTTATTTTGTTTTAGCGTCAACTATGCGCTTATAAAATCACATTTCCATCATTGTATATGGTTTTGGAGATGCTTGAAAGTTAACGTAGACGTTGTATCCTGTTTTTGTTTTTTAAAAGTACTTCTAAGGTGGATTTCGTGATCCATATACAACTCGGTCTACTTTCCTCATATACTTAAGCTAACATCTTTCTTACCTATGAACCATTTATTCCAGAAATCACTGAGAAATCATGGCAGAGTCTTCCTATCCAGCTCGATCCAATATGTTTGCTGTAAGACTTTCTATTCTATCCGCAAATTTAATTAAAAGTTCCACAATTTACAGCCGACAAGAATATGTTTAACCACGTTCCAAACTCCATGAGACAGATTGCTTGCAGAAGAAAGTTCAGAGAGTTTGTTAAAAGGCTTCGGATTAGGAAGGTTTATCGTAGTGTGGAAGACTGTTTCCGATTAATTATCCCAGCTCTGCTGTTTGGGTAAACCTTTCGATATTTGGTAATTATAATCATTTAGTTTTCCGATGTTACATTATTAGGGATAAGCATGTTTTAATCGAATTTTGATCCTCAGCAGATCGCTCTGAAATTTTGATATGTTGTAAGCTCACACCAAAAGTAAACTGTCAATTTCTTCTTCTTACTGCTTTCTAATGTTGCTCTCATTATAGATTACAGCATTTATTTAATAGAAACAGGATATTATAAAATATTAGAAAATCGCATGTTCATCATGGCAATCTTTATTTATGGAGAAAGACGCATTTTCTAGAGTATTATTTCAGACGATGCCAAACTATTCAAACAATTTTTTGCAGTGCTGTATATTGCATTGCACTTACGTTAATCAAATATAACTTATTTGTTTAGGACATGATAAACTTAAAACATATTTAAGCTATTCACTTTTTAAATCAATATGAATCTTACACGGTATGTTATGATATGGTGGAGGTGCCCCTCGGCAAAATTTGTCATTCTACACGTAGACCACCATTGATCTTTTGTGTATATCCTTCTATGTTACACCAAAATTCCTATTTCTTTCGAGAATCTTCGAATATTTCGAGGGTTAAGCTTTTGTAGATCTCTAGGTGCCATAAGATCATTTTCGAGATGCCTCAAACTTTGGCGAGTCAGTGCCTGACATTCGCAAAGTAGGTGGTCTGACGATTTAGGTTTAGCTTGGCTAAATCTGCATTGTTCCTCAGTTGTTTTCCCCATTTCCGTGCGGTGGTACCTCCAGGGGCCATGTCCAGTGAGAAGGTCTACGACCAGTTTTATCCACTTTTTTTGTAGCTTGAAAAGTTCAAAAGTTGTTTTGTGTAGTTAGGCGAGTGATGGTGGGGTCTTTTGTCCTGTCTCTACTCAGGTGCATTGGCCCAATGTGTCTCTATGCCTTTTTCACGATTTCTAAGTTCATTCATTACGTACCCTTTAGTAATCCCACAGAATGGTTCAGACCCACAAAAGGTGTGCACAATTCGGTACGAGGCGAGCTGTACAGCGGCTTCATTGCCTTCCACACCCTTGTGCCTTGGTACCCACACTAAGATGAGTCTATTTCTGTTTGCCAGTTGATCTGCAGACATCCGGCAATCCCACACTATCCGGGAGCTGATTCTGTTAGATGCTAGCGTTTTTAAGGCTTCTGGACTATCTGATAGAATATAGAGCTTTGTACCTCTTAGGCCTTTTTTGGTACGTTCAGAGATGGCTATATTGATAGCATTTCGATCTGCCTGAAAGATGATGGGAGTGTTGCCTGAAGGTGCAGATATTTGACACCCATGATGTATGTATAACCAAATATTTTAATATAATTAAAACTAGACCTTGGCTTTATATATCATATAAAGACAAGGTCTAATTTTAAATATATTAAAATATTATACATCTTGAATAAAGTAAATTTAATTAGAATAATTATTGACGTTACATGGTAAAAAATGAAGACGACCACGCAACGCTTTAAATCCTCTACAATGTCCAGTTTTGAGCAGTATTTAAAATATGTTTGGTTTGATTTAACTATTGTAAATAATAAAGTTGAATGAGATACGAACGGTTTGGAACTTTATGCTTAAGGATATATTTTTGTTGCTCAACGTCCTGCGCTTTCCTGCTTGGCAAATACACCTAAGAGGGAACTATTTTTTAAAATTTAGGTTTATTCTGAACAGGAGATTTGACCATGTTTGTAACGAGTGAGCGACGACGCCCGTCAACTGCAATTTCATTAGACCTATTATTGTGATTATTATCTATATTATAGTTTACATGATAGTCATCTTTCTATGAAGATAGTTACCAATGTGACGCGGTTGCTCATGTCTCCAGATATCTGTAAAATAACGTACATCGATTTTCTGCAGAATTATATAGAATTATTTTCTCGAGTAAAGTAAAATGCGAATCGTAAGTTATCAAATTATGACAATAATAGCAATAGATATAAATACATTTTGCTCGTATTAAGTAAAAAATCTTTTTATATGCATCATACTTTTCTTAGGATAAATGCACATCGTCTTCATTTTTGGTATGTTTCCATAAGCGACCATTTACAATATATGGAAGCTAAATTGGCACTAGACATATGTTCTTAGGAGATCGTAAATGAAGTTATTAATAGAGTAAGCACATAATATATGAAGCCAAAGATTCCTGATTCTAAATAAGATTTGTGGATCGGTTCAGAAAAAACTTTTAAAGAAATCGACAACCTAGGCGATTGAGAACAGTATTGCAGATGGTAGCATGGCAGGTAATCAAGTAAACTCTTGGCTGGGGCCCTTTTAAAGAATATATTACATAGAAGCCACTGTAGAAAAAATAAACTCAATTTTCTCGAAATAGATTTTTTGTCATTATCGATTCCAAATCGTATATTAGATTATATATCTTTAACTCTGTAGTATAACGTACCCGTATTAAGTAAAATTGTGCTTTGTCTTTGTTTTGCCAATGATCGTCAAAATAGATTGAAAAGAAAATTAACCTACGTTGTGTTATTATTATATCTTGCACAATTTTACTTACTCATTATGCGCTTCAACGGGACACCATTAGGGAAACTTGAGGCAAAGGTGCGTCATGTAAATGAAACCACAGATTCCTAATACGCCTAATTTATGAAAGAAAAGCGTGCCGGACTCAGCCTGGAATTCACGAGGGGAAAGAGTACGGCAGAGAAACCCTCGATCTAAATTCCTAAACCGAATTATGCTGTATAATCTATTAGTATTATAATTAATTAAATTATTGTCTCCAGTACCACAATTCGTAGTTCCACACTTGTAACAATACATTTAAAACTGAAGAGGTTTTTGTTAGTTAACCAGACGCCACTGGTAGGTACTGAGGTCCTCGATTACGGAGGCTACCCAGCTATTTAGCTGCAAATATGGGACAATACCATAGTATAGTTTTAAACTTATCTCTAGAATGATCATTATATTTATAACTAAGATATTCTCCCGTCAGGGTAGGAAATGGTTAGTAAAGATTCATCAAGGCCCTTGTGTACTCTCTCACTCATTCTAATATTAAAACCCTAGCATGAAAAGACAGCAAATAATACATTTTATGTTTTCACTTAAAGCAGTGTTGATCACAGCATAACACGATTTCATTAAATATATACACAGGTTATGTAATTAAATATGAATTATCCATGAAAATAGAAGAAATATTTATGCAAATTATGGTTATAACAATATGAAAATGTATACACATGTTAGGCCATCAAATATTAACTATCAATGAGATTAGTAGAAATATTTATGCAAATTATGGTTATAACAATATGAAAATGTATACACATGTTAGGCCATCAAATATTAATTATCAATGAGATTAGTAGAAATATTTATGCAAATTATGTTAATAACAATATGAAAATGTATACACATCTTAGGCCATCAAATATTAATTATCAATGAGTGGAAATATTTATGCAAATTATGTTAAGAACAATATGAAAATGTAAACACATCTTAGGCCAGCAATATGAAAATGTATACACATGTTAGGCCATCAAATATTAATTATCAATGAGATTGGTAGAAATATTTATGCAAATAATGTTTATAACAATATCGAAATATATACACATGTTATGCCATCAAATATGAATTATCATGAAGATAAAGAAATATTTATGCAAATAATGTTAATAACAATATTAAAATATATACACATGCTATGCCATCAAATATAACTTATCCATGAAGATAAAGAAATATTTATGCAAATAATGTTAATAACAATATCAAAATATATACACATGTTATGCCATCAAATATTAATTATCAATGAGATTACAAGAAATATCTATGCAAATTATGTCAATAACAATATGAAAATGTATACACATGTTAGGCCATCAAATATTAATTATCAATGAGATTAGTAGAAATATTTTTGCAAATTATGTTAATAACAATATGAAAATGTATACACATGTTCGGCCATCAAATATTAATTATCAATGAGATTAGTAGAAATATTTATGCAAATTATGTTAATAACAATATGAAAATGTATAGACATGTTCGGCCATCAAATATTCATTATCAATGAAATTAGAAGAAATATTTATGTAAATTATGTTAATAACAATATGAAAATGTAGACACATGTTAGAACATCAAATATTAATTATCAATGAGCTTAGTACATATATTTATGCAAACTATGTTAATAACAATATGAAAATGTAGACACATGTTAGGCCATCAAATATTAATTATTAATGAGATTAGTAGACATATTTATGCAAATTATGTTAATAACAATATCAAAATGTATACACTTGCTAGGCCATCAAGTATCAATTATCAATGAGTATTAAATATATAATGGTACAAAATTATGCTAATCACAATATTATAAGTTTCATTTTACCGACTTGTAATGATATATTGCAACACAGAAGCAAAACAATTCACCAAATTAAACCGTACACTCCGATGGCTTCTGACTCTCTATTTTTCGTTCTCGAGCAATACCTTTCGGATCTCCTCCAAAAAACCTCGCAAAAACTCGACTTCAATTTATGACTTATTTTTATCTTTTACATGTATAAGGGGTGTCTCAAAAATTAATGTATCAGGTCTAATGAAATAGTATTTTAAAGATGTGGGTTATCTCAACTCCTCTTATTTTTTAATAAATTACAGTTACGACTTCCTAGCAACGCCTTCCTCTATTCTTAATTAAAATAATTTTATTGGCAAAAGTCGTCCAATGAGAGCGTAAATAAAACCGATGCGCCAAGGAAGAACTGGCATAGTAAAATCAGCTCATCCTAAGAATTACATGGGGTATACAAAATAAATTTTCGTCAATACTACAAAAAGAATTGCATAAAAGTTAAAAAATAGCTTCTCAAATAATTACATATCGGTTACCTATAGCAACTATTTTCATAATTTGATAACTTATGATCCACATTTGATTCTAAATTGGAAAATAAATGTAAATATCACAGTGGTGAGCATTAGTACTTTATTAGGTGGTTTTTTCTTCAAAACTCATGTGGAATGAAAATTAGTCTAGAATTTCAATTATTTTTACTTTCAGAGTAATATGGTACTTTGATCTTAGAAGTTTGAATAAATTTTTCGTTAATTAATTATATCAATGTACTTTTTATTCATCAGTCAAACTCCAGGGCTCTAGTGAATCTTTCACTTAAAGTTAAAATGACCGAAAAGATGTTTAGATGTCAAACCCTAACTTCAATATTGTAAGCTATGTACCTATTCTAAGATTAGAGTATGATTTATAATTGGCCTCTATACTTTGCAATGTATCTTCGACATAATAGACTTATATAATACACTCAAAATATTGTGCATAGTTGAGAATAATACTAGAAAACAATTCAATTCACTTAGGTACTTCATTATATTCATGATTTTGATTTTGTAAATAGTTCTATTTTACTAGTAAATGTTGATGGATGTAGTTGCGCATACTAGATGAAAATCTTTTTATATTGCGCATTGTCAGGGATAGCACTAAATGTATCTGTGGTATTAGCTCTAATTCCGTGAAATCTGAAATCGACTAGCTCATTTTCGTAAATATTTGGAAATAATTCTGCTATTCTAACTATTTTATTTTACTGCCAATTTTATCTGAGGTTCTTTCTTCTTTTATAAATAGACACATAAATATTCGACAGGAAATAATGGCTACAACTAAGGCAACGGACAAAATCCCAGTGTCAATTTAATCACTATTTTGATATTCTTATGGTAACTGTTAAATCGGGAGAAGAACCAAAAATTTTAAACTCTTTTCTGGTCAGCGCTAAGTACAGGTAATTTATTTTTAAATGGTTAGGTGAGAATCAATTAAAACTCATGAAATACGTCAAATCCCCTGTCGATTGATTCACCACGTCTCAGGAGATACTGCTATCGCACTATCGCATGTGTTGCTCTACTTATTGTTGACATTTTTGATGTTTGTAAAGATAAATTATAACATTATTTTGAAAGATTCGCTAGGAATTCTCGCAATTCTAATTCGTTCAATATTTTCAGACGTGCGAACTGTTCTTCGACGTCTAGACTATTGTTTTTTTGGTAACAAACTGCTTTGATCCCTGCCATCTAATAATAGAAATAGAAATTGAGATAAGTTTTTGTATAATCCCAAACTATTGCGCAGAAAACTCAATATTAGTTAAATTACGAACCGGCTGAACAGTCTACTGTTACAAAACAAAATTAGGTCAAAGCTAAGGTAATGCTGAGCATACAAATGTGTTTATTTTTGCATGCAATTCTTAACTAACATACGCTTATGTTGGGTAGGCTTTAAGTATATATTCTAACATATTTTGACCGAATTTTAATTAAATGTGAAGTATTTATTTTGTTGCGACCAAGGTCAAGTGGCTTAACATATTTAGATTTTTTGCAATAAAGTCATGATAGAAAAAAATCTAAATATATTAAGCCACTTGACCTTGGTTCCAACAAAATAAAGACTTCACGCTCAATATTTTTTTTACGTTTCTGGTACAAGAAATCCCGAACCCGACAATGGAAATGTAAAGTTGCACCATCACGTTATAGCCACATATTTTAACATTCGCCTTAAGTAACATCTTCAAATAACGCAGGCAATTTTTCACATAAAAGATACTAATAGCAATTTTGAACTTTTCGTAGCCTGTAACCAGCCTTTAGCGTAGGGTGCCCATTTTGTAACACTATTTGTTAGTTGCTTTATCGGCGGCCAGGCCATCCGTATTAATTCTATTTAAAGGTGTAGATCTATATGTTATTATTTAGGTGAACGCGCCACAAATTTTCAAACCAGGAAGTTACCAATGATTTTTACACATTAAAACCAGGGCACTAAGATTTGGAAACCCCTAGATATGACTATCGTAAGATTTTTAGACTTTGACTATTCAAAACTTGACAATTATTTTGTGATAGCTTTTTACGTTATTTACATTTACTAACCAGTTATCTTTAGGTTTTTCAGCTTCGCTAGGGTCACTAAACTAGCACTTGTGCTGTTAATACCCTGGAGCCAGAGCTGAAGAGGCGCTAACCTATAAGAAATTGGTGGTGGAGCCACATGCAATCAATTTTAAGATAAACATTGGTATTACTCATTTCGATGAATTATAATATTCGCTTACACTCGTCCTGCAAATATTCACCTTAATGAGTAATAGCCATCATTAGAC
>MU182262.1:181468-192556 GCA_016904865.1 Pissodes strobi
GTTTTATAACGTTCTGCCAGTTTTCCCCTCTTATATTAGCCAATAAATCAACCGTTGTCTTACTTCGTTAATCTGAAAAGTTTTGTTACTCCTTTTTTTTACTTCTGCCCATATAAGTTATATTGGTTTCAGCTCACAATGATAGGGAAATAAACAATGTACAATCACACCTCGACATTTTACCTCCTCATCAATATTAGTTTCAGCTCAAAATCGCTTCCACTGTCACCATTCAATGATCTACGCTTTCCTCTACGAAGTTGCGACAAGATTTACTGCTAATCTATAATGCGTTATTCACCACTATTACTGAATTACCGGATATATTTGGTCATTTGCTTAAAATATTCTTCGACAATATCATAACCGTTCTAAGTCTTCGTGCAGAAAACCATATTCGCCTCCTATATGAGTTTAAAGTAATCCTGTACCTCTTTTCCACATTGGAGATTCTGAATATGTAAAAATATATAAAAATGGAGTAAATTAAAGTATATTATATCCTACTGCAATTGATAACAAAAATCAAGAGTTAGGGTCATCAAGCAATTCTAAATGATGATAATGCCTCGATAACGAACTATTGCACATATCAAAGCAATACAAAATTTTAGTGCCTATAATGGCTTCACTTTCAGGTTTTTTCCCACTTTCTAATCATCAAGTTAGCAGGAATTTTCCGGGATAACTTCTATTCCTTGCAAGAAAAAAAACTGTCACACTGAACGTCCATGATGCTAAGGCATACCAGCAACCTGCAAGTTATATACACAGCATAATTACGGCCTCTGCCAATATGGTAGAAATTGTAGAAGCGACTATTTATGGATTCATGCAAGAACGAAAAAGTAAAGCTTCTCACTTTTTCGTTCTTGAAGAGATCCGAACCACGCCTAGAGAAGAAACCATCGGGAATTTTTGCTCTTTTTTGCACCATTTTCAAGATTTGTTGATCTGTGTTTCTAAACTGAATCATCACGTTATTGTGGGAGGTGATTTTAACGTAGATTTCTCAATGCCTAGTGGCAACCTACCCACCTTAAACGATCTTTTACACTGCTTTAAAATTATTGTCACCTTAAGTGAACCAACAAGGGTGGCCCTAGGCTCAAGTACTTGCATTGATAATTTCTTGATTAATGATAAGTTAAACTTTAAAACAAATGTTGTAAACTTGGCAGTGTCAGGTCATTATTCCCAATTTTTAATTAATTAGTCTGACATATTCAAATTCCAAGAAGTCAGATGTATTTGTGCATCGGCGAAACTTTTGAACCGTATTACTACACGTTTTATTCAGTCTTTGAGATCTGAGAATTGGTGTGACGTCCTCGCTGAATCATGCCCTAACATGGCCTTTGATGTGTTTTCTAACTTACTTTTATACTATTTTGAAACGTCTATTCCTTTACAGCGCCGTCTTCACAATGAGAAATTACAAAAACAATCTAAGTTAAGTCCAGAATTGTCACGTTTGAAAGATAGAGTTTTAGTGAATTATCTAAATATGATCGGCGCTACATAGAATTGGCGGTATATTTAATTCGTCGATTTTGGGAGGAACTGAAACTATCTAGAATTAAATATCACGACAATCAAATCAATAAAGCACAAAATAAATCAAAGGGTCAGTTATTAATAAGATTCAAAGGAAGAATGTGAGAAAGAGGGAAATAAAAATTGTTGACAATGGTGTAAGGTTGTCCGATGCGGTGATCGCTGATAATTTTAATGTTAGCATTACTAATGTTGCGAATAACCTAGTCCCTACCAAGATCGACTTTGATTTTATTTATCAGAATGTTCCTTCTTCTAATAGAACTTTTTTTATGATGCCTATATGTGAACAAGATGTACATGGCTTCATAGATAATCTTAAAAATTCCAATGCCTGTGGTGTGGATAATATATCGAATAATCTGTTGAAAATATGTAAGGCAGAATTATCTGGGATTCTCGTTCTTCTCATTAATTTGTCAATTGCAAATGGAGTTTTTCCTGATAAACTTAAATTGGCTACCGTCATACCATTCTACAAAAGCGGCGATCCAAATTTGTACACTAATTATAGAGCTATTAGTTTACTTTCGACTATTTCCAAGTTATTTGAACTTGCCATAAACATACAGTTAACAAGCTTTTTGACTAAGAATAAGTTACTTTCAAGTCTTCAACATGGCTTTACCAAAGATTCTTTTTCTTTATGGCAGTGGCACACACACTAAAGGGAGATCCTATGGCGTTCGACGGGCGGCGTATGTGCCAAGATGTTGATTGACACGGTTCTTGAACAATTGTAGGTTGTAATTAGTGGGAAACAGATATCCTGGAAGTGAGTTCCCCAGTGATGCAGTACACCAGACAAAGGAGTTCTTATAAAGCGATGTTCTAGGTGTTTCTAGTTGTACGACGAACTGGTGCGCTCCTGCTGTCTGTCGTGACTGTCTGACAGGAGTTGCCAGGGGCGGGATGATTCGGGCCAAATCCTGGGAACATCTGCCGTGAAGTAAAAACAGAGACATCTCGGCCACATGTCTGCGGTGCTCCAGACTATCCAGATTCCGGGTCAACTCCGGGTCGCCGACGAGACGCACTCTTCTGAATGGAATCCAGCAACGTTAGGGTGTGCTTTGGTGCGGCACCCCAGATATGTGAGCAATATTCTAAGCACGGTCTTATTTGCGCTTTGTACAGCAGGAGCAACTGCTGCGGTGTATAGAGTTTTTTGTTGCGAAATGGCGCACCAAGCTTCTGGGAGGCTGATTTTGCGATGTTAGTAACATGGTCATGGCATGACATATTGATGTTGACCGAGACACCCAGCAGTCCGATTGACGAGGATGAAGGAATGGTCGATCCTGCCATAATGATGTCAGGGCCCGCTGTATTGGCCCTCTTGGTAAACGTTGCTTGTTGGATCTTTGCTGCATTGAACTGGACCAAATTTCGGTCGCCCCAAGTTTGAACTTTCTCCAGGTCTTGATTAATAGGTGTAATCTGCTTCTGTCTGCGGTGGTAAGTCTCAGTCGCTGGTAAGGGTTTTTCTGATCTAAAGTGGGATACAAGGGTACTGTCATCTGCAAAACTGTAAACAGGATTATTCGTTTCGATCAGCAGGTCATTAATATAGATGAGGAACAGAAATGGTGAAAGTATTGCGCCCTGATGCACACCCGCGTTGATGTTGAATGTGTCCGAGAAGTGTCCATCGACTGCAACGTGTAGGGATCGGTTCCAGCTGCAGAAGGCTGGCAGTCCGAAGGACGACAAGTTGTTGCGCAGTCCAACGCAATCGCTGGAGACCCTCCGTAGTTTTCAATTATCCTACTCCATATATGAGTGACATAGGCCAATATATCTCCTATCGATCTCTCTTTGCGAAAGCCGTATTGATTATCGCTGATTACTCTGTTGTTCTCGAGAAACTTGAGTAGTTGCTGGTTAACTACACGTTCCATGATTTTGGAGATTATTGGAAGCAAGGCAATTGGGCGATAGTTTGAGGGCGTGGTTTTCTTGCCATTTTTGGAACAGGTTGCACTAGAGCGACTTTCCAAGAGGATGAGTAAATCCCTTTTCCGTAAGAAAGAGAAAAAAGCCTGGAAGAAACGGGTGTTAGTTCGTTGGCGCAATTCTTTAGCCCGGTGACAGGTATTCAGTCCGGTTCTGAAGCCTTTTGCCTATCTAGTTCTTCAAGGACTTTGCGAATATCACGGTGAGAAAACTTGACTTCTGCCATGGTAGTGTTGATGTTCGATATGGTGGGGAGAGTCTTGCCTTGGGGGACGTCTAGGGTAGAGTGCGATGAAAATATTTTAGCGAGCATGTTTGCTTTTCCCTTGGCTGTAGTTGCCTTGATGCCACGTTCGCCCGTCAAAGGTGGGAAAGAAGTTTTTTAAAGTTGTTACTTACTGCTTTTGCTACCGACCAGAAATTCCTGAAGCCACTGGGACATTGCAGAAGTTTGTTCCTGATCCTTTGATTGTGTTTGTCCTTAGTTTCGTCGATCACAAGTTTGCATTCGTTTCACGCTTCGACAAAATAATTGCGATTTTCAGTGGTCTGATTTTGCTGCCAGTACTTGTAGGCTTGCTGTTTCCTACCTACTGCTCTATTGCATCTTCTGCCGAACCAGGGCTTTCCTTTTGATGGTAACTTGATGGAATTTAGGATATATGCTTCCATTCCTGAGGAGATTATTTGCGTGATCTCTTCGAAACAGACTGACGAGTCGTCAGTGCCAAAGCAGACGTCGAGCCAAGGAAAATCTAGCTAGAACTCCCTTAGATCATCCCAGTTTGCAGAATTGTAATGTCAGATTTTGCGAGGCAATGGTGGGTCCTTTGTATGAGTAGCAATTCACACACCGTTGTAATAAGTTTGTAATCGGAAGTACCTAATGGCGGATCAACTGTAATTGTGTACTGGTCAGGATTGGTGGTTAGAAAAGAACCAGGAGGGCGGCGAATTCGCCCCTCTCTGAGATTCGAGTTGGTTCGTCTACAAGTTCAGTAAGCCCGCAGTTCGTTGTCGGTCTTGTTGTGGTGTTTGAGCCAGTTTGTGTTGTGGGCATTGAAGTCTCTCAGAACGATTATTTCTGAACTGGGGTGAGCGACCTGTATTGAGTCAAAAGTGGTAGCCAGTGTTGAGAAAATGCTTTGGTAGGCTCTATCGCTCGGAGGGCGATAGAGACTACATATAAACTTGGTTGATCCCTTGGCGGTGAACTTGAGCCACGTGACGTCAAGTTTGTTCGGTTCGAATGTTTCCTATTATTATATTATTATTATATTACAGTGATTAATTACAGTTTGTTTCTTTCTACATCGCTTAGCATTAAATATGAGAGCGTTCCTACATCTGCTGTTAAGCCGGGCAGTGTTGCTGCACTGCCAGTGGCCAGCAGTTGGGGTCACCCTTAGGGGGTTGTTATTAAACTACTTAAAACTAGGTATGCAGTACTATTCTTAGAGTGCTAATCTTTCTTTGGGTAAGCCCCTTCAAAGTTGCTAAGAGGATTATTGGCATCAAGCCTAGTAGATTTGTCGTAAATGTTGCAGCGTTTATAAATACTGGTAATTTTGTAGGGAAAACTACATAAAAAACCCTACTTGCACTGTTCATTTGAACAGGGGGTCATAAAGTTAAAGTTATTTACAAGATATACAACAATCATTATCACAAAACAATTAAAACTATGTACAGAGAATGTGGGGACTTAACCATGATAAGTCTGTTCAAGTAAAAATGGTATCAGGACGCACTGAACGAGTACCGCGGATCCGGCTGCGGATACACGGAGGCTTCGGTGGCTTGGAATCATATGCATAGTAATGTGTTGAGCATATTTATATGTCGACCAGCTCCCTTCACAGGCTCCGCCCACTGGTCCGAACGACGTGGATTGGCCTGGCGAGGTAGACCTCGCGCGCACTTTTCGGGAGAGTGTTTCCTCGCGGTGACATAAAAGGCCGCTTCGTACAAAAAGACATATTCCGAACTTATGTCTAAATCGAGTATGTAAGTCGTAACCAGGATAGGGGTACTTCACTGTTGTTGTTGTAGAACATATTTGTGTTTCTGTAAGGGCTAGTATGTGTGGTCTATTTGCTCGCAGATGTTAGTGTACCGAATTTATGTTTGTATTTAGCCCTCTTATGTTGCAGAAACCTATTCTAAATTGGTTCTGTATCTTTGTTATCTATGAAAATGATGGGCTCCCAGGGCCACCCAGCGCCCGGAGATTCGAATGGCCGGGGAGTTTACTTCCGGAATATTTTGATCCTGGAAGCACCATCATGTCCATATATTCCTACTGTGGAAGCCGTCCACACTAGCGCGGAAGCGGAACATGATTTGGGAAAACCACTTAGCGTCTCCCAGTTCTGGTGGGGTGGTCATTTACCGGACGATGCGAGTAGACTTATGCATCTACCACCTGGGGCCGCTTCCACTACAAGCATCGGCCTCAGACTCATTGCTCTGGTGGTCCCTAGTCTGACAAGGGTAAAAATGGGGTTTGTTGGATCACGACACAGTGATCAGCTCCAGACTTTGTACTCTAGTGTTCTCCAGCATGGAGGAGGACGATGGGATTTGATGGGCCGCATCCCGTGACATCTTTTGCATTTTAAGATCCTTTACACAAATAGTGCACTATGTAAAAATCGACCTCTCTTATTGGTCGATCCATCTCGTATTATAATATGTCTTCGTGATGCAATCGATTTGTGTCAAGAGGTCTCGTGATGTAGAGGTTTAGACAACTGGGTCTCACCTGGACGACCCGGGTTCAAACCCCGTTGCTTTTTTATATATATTTTTTAAAGGTTATGTTTCTAAACTGTTTTTTTCTTGATTTTGGGTATGTCTTGGGTTAGCACCTGGTTAGTTTTCGTTTCATGAGCCCCCGTGGCGAGCGAAGCGAGCGGAGGGTCATGCAGATAAACCAATAGGAAAGACCGATTTTTATAATATAAAAATCTATATTATAGTGCACTATTTGTGTAAAGGATCTTATAATGCGCATCTTGGAATGGCGGGAGCGTCATTCCCCGTAATCAATCTGCTCTCACCAGTTTGACGTTCCTGGCTGCTAATACAATGCAGCCCCTCTTGTCACAAACTGTGTTCGTTCCAAAAAAAGATTGTTGAGGCGCTGGATGAGAGATTTTTGGTTTTGGGTTTTTTTATTGATTTCTCGCGTGTTTTGATTGTGTGCACCACGCTGTGCTGGAGAAATTTTACCGCTATTGCGTGAGGGGAACTCGATTTAATCTTCTCAAGACGTACTTAGCAGACCGCTGTCAATTTGTGCAACTAAATAGCGCTAGGAGCAAAAAAAAACTTATTACTCAGGGAGTTCCGCAGGTATCTATAGCTGGACCTCTACTCTATTTGATTTTTTCTAAGGCTTGCTACAGCTTTGACGATTTTTTTTGTTAAGGAATTAGTAGGTGCTATAATAGGCTTGAATTGTTTTTTTATACTGTTGAGCGTTATATGTAATATGTATTAAGTTTATTGGTTATTTTGAGGTCATTTTGACATGTTGACATTTTCCGCAGTTATTGCATGTTTCCGTACTTTTCAATTGAGGAAATAAAATTATCTTTAACTTTATCTTTATCTTTTATCTTTATTGAAAATATTAAAAATGGTGTACGTTGAAAATTGCATATTTTTTACTTCGCCACGGGAATACCAACCCTGGATAAAATTTTGCAAGACACTAAAGGTGACGAGAATTTCTCTGAGCTATTAAGAAGTAAACTATGGGAAATTCCTAATGGCATAAACTTTCGCTAGAAGAAGCATAATAGGCAATCTTCAATTAACGATTGGTCCATCATTATTTGCTAAAGACGAGAATACTTGAAGTGAATGCGAAAACATCGCAGCGAATGCAAAGATATTTTTTGTTTGGATGAAAGATGGTTGAACGAGGGCATAACGTATAAAAATTCTCGCAAGATGGCAATATCCTGAAATTTGGACCATCTCTTATGCAGAGCTGGTAAACGTGATTAGGACCGCAGTCTGGAAAGGAGCACAAACGTTATTATCTAAAATAACTCCGACAATACTACATACGACGATGCTCTATGAATTAGTCTCAATTCGAGAATGTTAAAGCAGGTGGCAGACTATACTTACTACATTTAACAGTATAACTGATAGATCGCGCAATAATGTCGAAATTCGATTAAATATTCGGCAATATTACTTGGCAACAAAAACATATGTTAAATTTGCCTAATATGAACCAAACTTAAGTTAATTTTAAATATAAAATAAATATAAGTTTACTGCTTGTCTTAAAAAATCCTTCTCCTCTTAGGCGTGGCTATTAATATGTAAACATAAGCAATTATGATGATACGTGTTTAAACCTTAGTTTGTCCTTGCCCAAATGGCCGAGCCTAAATGTTTGCGTCCAAGTGGCTGGGCTCAAGGCCCTACACCGGTAACTATAGGTTTCTAGGAGTAACAGTTATATAGTTTTAGGATAAATGCAGAGTCCAATTTTTTTTTAACTTTTATTAATTACCCGTGCGACCACCGATGTAGACTATTAGTAAAGTTTACCAATTAAGAGATTTATGCAAAATTTTCCATTAGTAAGTTAATTATGATTTGAGCGTGTTCCGAGTAAAGCTACTTAAATTCTAAAGGTTTTTGAACAGGCTATTAAAAACAAGTAAGTTCAAATAGTTTTCAGTACACTTTAATTATGCAAATAGACAGATAGGCTCCATACATATATAAAATTAAATGTCAAGTAACAATTAGGAAATGATTACTATATGAAATCAGATGAATATGTTTAGTGAGATCCATAATAAATATCATTTAAGTTGTATAAGCAGTTAGTTGCAAAGTAAGTTATAATAACAAATTATTTGCATGTTATTCTCTTGCGGTATGCAATTTCGATTAATTTAGTTTGCTAAATTTAACTGGAGATAAACCAATAATATGGAAACATTCATATTAATAGGGCTTTTGAAATTAATTAAACATACCCATCATCATTAAAATATTGGTATCGATTGTTATTATAATTTCTATAAAGTACGTGAACAATAATTATTAATTAGGTAAATGAAATTACTAACGGGTAATTTAGATTTTATTTAGTGCTATGTGTATCTAATTGAATTCATGAATTACGCATTTTTTAATAGAGAAAAAAATTAAAACATTGCTTTGAATTCTCTTTTGCTCTTTTAGTATTTAATTGCTAAATTAATATTTTTGATAGTGTATTTCGAGGTAAAGAAACCTGGCAATTTCCTCTTTAATTAATTGCAACACCGCACCAACTTAACCTCTTAGAATATAAAATAACAGAAAACTAATTTGGCTGGTTTTTTATTGCACCTAATTTTGCTTCTTTCTGCATTTTTTATTAATTATTATGACTGCAAATATTCCTGGTGCTTTTGGAACTTTTGAAAGGGATTAAAGTTAATAAGCTGTATGACCCTGAAAGGTGTTCTGAAAATTTAGATTTGACGGCCTGTTCTGGTGATAGTAGTCATCAGAATATAAACAATCATTGTGTACAGGTTTCAAACCTAAAACAACTGTGCCAGCATAGTGACATTGTGATTCGAAACCAGCAGCTGACTATCGACGTATTAAAAAAAAATTATCTCAGCATGCATTTTATAATTCATCGCATACGTCGACATGTCTCGTCATTGTTGATAATGATAACGTTTTAAGTTATTCATGTACCGAGCGTAGTAAGAACCATTCAGTCATCCCGCTGACAATGCACAACATATAATGCAAAGAGCATCTCTGAAATGCCACTCACATCCGTTTTGATCCCAAAAGGAGCCATGATGTAGAAACCGCGGCATCAATGCCCCTACCTACATAGTAAAATGCACAGAAATGTATTGAGAAGGTGCATAAGTAAAGGCAAAGGCTTACCATATTCAAAGTATCTTTAAAAGCTTCGAGTTAAAGTGGAATGTATGTACAAACAATAAAGATTCTTCTATAAGTCAACCAGTGCGAATTTCAGTTTATTTTTTTCAATAGTATGTGCATGTAATCATCATGTGTTTATCTTTATTCCTATGCGAAAGTAGAGAATCTGAAGCATGTGGTAATTCCGACCGCAAACTTATTACAAGTGTTTGTGGACTGCCAGTCCCACAGAAAGATCCACCATAGCCACGTAAAATCTGGCATTACAATTGTGCAAACTAGGAGGATCTAAGAGAGTTCTACCTGGATTTTCCTTGGCTCGACGTCTGCTTTGGCACTGACGACCCGTTAGTCTGTTACGAAAAGTTTTTTATATGGTAGTGGCACCCATAGTAAAGGGAGATCTTATGGCGCTTGGCGAGCGGTGTCTGTGCGAAGATGTTGATTGGTATGGTTCTTGAATAGTTGTAGGTTGTAATTAGGGGGAAACAGATGTCCTGAAAGTATGTTCCATAATAATGCAGTGCGCCAGGCAAAGGAGTTATTGTAAAGCAATATTCTAGGTGCTTCCAGTTGTACGATAAACTGGTGTGCTCCCGCCGTCTGTCGTGACTCTCTGACAGGCGTTGCCAGGGACGGGATGAGATAGACCAAATCATGGGAACATCTGCCGTGAAAGTATCTGTAAAACAGGGACATCTCGGCCACATGTCTGCGTAGTTCCAGACTATCGAGATTACTGATCAACTCCGGGTCACCAACAAGACGCACAGCTCTCTTCTGAATGGAATCCAGCAGCTTTAGGGTCTGCTTTGGTGCGGCACCCCAGATGTGTGAGCAATATTCTAAGCACGGTCTTATTTGCGCCTTGTAGGGCAAGAGCAACTGCTGCAGTGTGTACAGTTTTATGTTGCGAAATAGCGGACCAAGCTTCTGGGAGGCTGATTTTGCGATGTTAGCAACGTGGTCATGCCAGGGTATATTGCTGTAGACCGGGACACCCAGCAGTCCGATTGATGAGGATGAAGGAATGGTCGATCCTGCCATAATTATGTCAGGGCGCTCCGTATTGACACTCTTGGTAAACGTGGCTGCTTGGGTCTCTGCTGCATTGAACTGGACCACATTTCTGTCTCCTCAAGTTTGAACTTTCTCCAGGTCTTGGTTAATTGCCGTAATCTCTTCCTGTCTACGATGATAAGTCTCAGTCGCTGGTAAAGTCTTTTCTGATCTAAATTAGGAGACAAGGGTACAGTCATCTGAATCTGAAACAGAGTTGGTGAAAGTACTGCGTCATGAGGCACGCCCGCGTTAATGGTGAATATGTCTGAGATGTGTCCGTCAACTGCAACGTGCAGAGATCGGTTCTTAAGGAAACTGGCGAGCTGCAGAGATGGACTGCTGCAGCTGCAGCTGCAAAGAGGGACTGGCAGTCCGAAGGGCAGCAGTTTGTTGGGCAGTCCGTCATACCAAACTCTGTCGAATGCCTTTTAAATATCCAACGCAATCGCTCAAGACTCTCCGTAGTTCTAAATTGCCCTACTCCATATATGAGTAACATTGGCCAATATATATACCAGGTTTCGTTTTCATACAATTTTAAAATTTGGAAATGAATGGAAGTGATTGTTTTATACTATATAT